>OZ038476.1:1027061-1144561 GCA_964036315.1 Acanthosepion esculentum | reverse complement strand
ACTATTTTTTTGCTTACTTTATAATTTTTGAAGGAATTCGATTCCTTGGATCAGAGAAGAAATGAACATTTTCCTGATTGTAGTTTAAGGTGTCTTCTAATTGAGTGTACAATTTCAAGACTATCGATAAAGATCGGTCACTTTGATTTTACGAAACAAATTAACGTGTAAAATTTAGTCTAAAAAAAAAAATTTTTTAAAATCATATTTCGCATTTTCAGATGGTTGAAGCAAAATAGTTTTCTGTAAAAAAAATAATTCAATGAAAAGGCACATACAAATTACATATTTAGAAATACAAGAGAATTTGTGAGATGGATGGACTAAGTTGCAAATTTATCAATATCAAACAAAATCAGATATCAACTAGAAATGCTATCATTACACAAGAAAATGAATGGCTTCCTTAGAAAGCAAAAATACTAAATTAAAACTGAATTGAAAACCGCAGTATCAAAGAAAAAAAAAAGGAACCGATACCAAAACATAAATTGCCAAACTGACCAATCCTTATATATATATGTACTATATAAAGCTAGATAGCTGTTAGCTGAGCATGACTATTGCTAAATTAGTTATTGTTAGTCATGAAACTGATAGTAACTGCAGTAACCAGAAAGTGACTCACACACAAATATACATCCATAGATACATGTGTGTATTTATCTAAGTATTTGTATATATAAGAACAATGTTTTCCAAAAAGTTATGTTTCTATAAATGATTCACCCAAAACATTTGAGAAATTTTTATTTTGCTTATTTATTGACCAAAGATTTTTACTTAATTAATCAGTGAAAGAAAGAGTTGAAGTGGTGGCAAAAGACATTCTTTCAATTAAAGTGAATGACTTTATCTTTTGAAATCCTTACATCAATGATAAGGAAATGATTACAAATGTATTTTTTTTCTATGAAAGAAAAGAGCTTGAAATTGTTTTATACAAAAAATTTTCATTTTAGTCACTTCTAGTGAGAAATTCAACTGTTTCAAATGTTTTTATGTCAACATTTTTATCAATAATTACATTTAACATGATATATTTTCCCCTATAGCATAGCTTAGTATCAATAATCTAAAGATGAAACAATTGAAAAAAGTTACAGAAGATTAATCTTATGATTGCCTAACTGCAATCCCTACCTTTTGCTACAATACTATTAAATAGTAATTTTTCTGACAGTGTAGTCGTGGTGTTTAAGCTGTCAGCAGAGATTAATTGTTACTTGGAGAGGTGACTTATCTTTAAACAAGATTAAATATCAACAGGCAATGATAAATGACAAATTAAGTGCTGAATAACAAGATATTTGAAAAAAAAAATTAATTGATGAATATGGCTTCCATACATTTTTAGTCTAAAACAAAAAAACAATAACAAAAAATACTGTGCAACCTACAAGTAGTTGAGATGTAGTTGTGGGTGCAGTAGACGCATTTAATTCTGGATTTAACTGGGACACACAAAGGACCAACCGCTTGGCAGGGGAGTCATCTCTCTCAATTATCCTTCTCAGAGCAGGTCTGAAACAAACAGTTGTTCATATATGAAAGTACAGAAATATTACGATTGTGAATCAAAACATTCCAGAGATGTCAAAATGGAGACATTTTAATGCTTTTAGAATTTTACAAAATTATTTTGAAAATATGTGTATAGTGGTGATGGATGTATGTGTGTGTGTATATATATATATATATATATATACACACACACACACACGATAGACACTATTAGGAGGATTTGATAATTATAATTAAGTAATTCATTGAGTCTGAAAGAAACCTCAACAGAATGCAAAAAGCACTGGATGGCTATAACTCAACTGTCAGGGTTTCAATTCTCAGTAGTGGATGCGCACTGCTGATGAGTCCCAAATATAGGACGAAATGGCTGTCCAGTGCTTTCTGCATTCTGTTGAGGTTTCTTTCAGACTTAATGAATTACTTAATTATATATATATATGCCACTAATCCTTTAGCAGGTTCTATACATAGGCCACTATGAGATTAAGGGAAGTGAGGGAAGGAGGAAATCAGCCCTTAAGTTCTTTTGTCTAAAGCTAATGATTAGGCTTATTTGTGATCATAACCTTGAGATTGTTTATTTTATTTATATAGCTATTTATTATCTTATTTGTTTTGTATAATTCTTATTTTATGCCATTTTTCTTTTGTTATGTACAATGCCATATCGATTTTGTTAATAATCATTGGTAGTAGATTCTAACCATTTTGCAGGTTTCCTCTCAGTTATAGTGTCCCATAGTGATGTCTAATATTTTCTCCATCTCCTTCTTTTACCCTTGCTTTTATTTTGTTGAGTTGAAGTGATCTTTGCATCACAACAAAAAGCAAATTAGGGAAAAAATAATTAAAATCAACATTAAAACAAATCAAAAAGAGGTAGACTTCTTAGATGTAACTTTAACCTTCTGCAAAAGTACCTATCAACTATTCAGAAAACTCAACACCAATCCACTTTACACACACCCACTCTTCCTCCAATTACCCAACCAACATAAACAAATTCTACTTTTCATCAGCAGCACATTATGCAACAACACATTGAATGAAAAAAATAAAAAGATAATGGGTTTTCAGAAAAACTTATATTTACACTAAACAATGAAAAAGAAAAATCCTGTATTTACCAATGATTTGTTAGAAAAAAAAAAGATCCTGAAAATGAATGAAGGAATGGAAATAGTCTACACAGAAAATAAGTGATAACATTAAAAGGTAAATATCATGAGAATGAAATAAAATCACAAAATATAAAGATTTGTTGGAAAGCATAATAAAAAAGACAAACTTAGAAATACCCAAAGATCTACTCCAAAGAGTAATTTCAGGTATAATTTTAAGACATATAAACAGGATGACATTGATCAAAAAACAGACCAAGACATATAGAAATGATGAGGATGAAATAAGAAAGACCAATCAGAAGGTGGAAAGATGAGGGATTTGTTAGTAAGACAGCAGATAAATATAATAGCAGTCATGGTCATCATGAAAGAAATTGGAAAAGACCTTTTTCCAACAATGGACTTGTAATGGCTGATGACCATTATTATGAATGGATTTGACATTTTCAATTTTAAAATTGTTATTTAAGGAGAAGCATGTTGAAAAATAAATAGTTTCATAAAATGTAATTTATTTAAATATTAATATATATCAGTGTGACAAAAATGGACATATTAAAAGAAGAAAAGTATCATGAAAAGGTTTGGATATCAAAAAAAAAATTTATAACTGTAAAATATTATTATCAAAATACAATAACAATTAACAGCCCCCACCCAAAAAAAAAAACAGTTAAACTGATTTATTGGTCCTCTCATCAGAGCAAAGACTGAGGACAAAAATGTGCAATATTAACAATATTAATACAAAAGACAAATGTTATATATAAAAAATTAAAAAATAATACTTACAGGTTAATTACCTTTAAACAGACTAACCACTCTTTCTTTACAGAGAGATGGCTAGTAGGACTTTATGTAATCAGATTCCAACACTAGAAAGTGAAATTTGCAATTAGCCTTGCTCAGCACTGAGAGCATGTCTGTGCTATGAGACAGGGCACACTGTTGCTTATCAAATGTTCACACACCCACACTTGTAACAAGAAACAACAGAAACAGCAAATCAAAACAGTTATATGAATAAAATGTGCTCAATGTACTTCCCAAAAATAGAAAATACTGAGCTATCTAATTATTTTTCTAAATTATAATTAAAAAAAAAAAAAAATCCAAACCTTACTATAACCGTGGTTTCACTTATGGATCATTAGACAGTAAAGTTGGGACATTTTTCCATTTAACAGCCATATATATATATATATATACACACACACACACACACACACACATACATACATGCACGCACGCACACATAGATGTCTAGCCGCACTGACGAGCTGTGATACAGCAAAACAGTCTGTATATGGATGACTTGCTCTTGTTTGCTGATTGAGTACTAAGGAGAAAGGGAATTCTTAACAGTAGCTTCTCATGCTTAAATGTACAGTTCTTCATATGAATTGAGCACTCTGGCTGCTGATTTAATGTTTATATACATCACATATATAATATGTTAAAAGATTCCCTTTCTCTGCTGTGTGCTTAGGGGTAGAGTCTCTGACACATACATATATATATATATATATATATATATATATATATATATATATATACACACACACACACACACGCATAGTCATGATGAAATTTCACGAATATTTGTTGTTCTCTTAAAAAACAAAAAAAAAAAAAAAACCCTGAATTTCTGCATAGGTATTATAATTAAGACAAGTGCAACATACGGTTGACCCAAGAGGTAACCGGAATTGTGTCATATAATTTTATTCATTTATTGTTGCATGTTTATATTCATATCACCTTCAAAGTATTCTCCATCTGAAGCAATGCACTGGTCCAGATGTGTTTTCCATTGTTCAAAGCAGTCCTGGAACTCTTGTGAAGTTATGTTTTTTAATGACTCCATCATTTTCTTCTTAACCTCTCCTGCATCTGCAAAACATTTTCCTTTGAGGTTTTTCTTCATTCGGTGGGGTGTGTGTGTGCAGGGGTCGAGATCAGGTGAATAGGGAGGGTGGGGAAGTGGGGTCATGCCATTCTTGGTTAGAAACTGTTTCACATATCTTCATATAGTAATGTTGCTTAATACTTTGGTTTTATTTCAGATGAAAAATTAAACCATTTAAATACATCCTATTCAAAATACATGTGTAAATAAATGAAATATTTTAAAAGGAACTCTTTCGGATTCATATTACTTTTTTTATTTTAATATTTTATTTACATTGCCACACAAAAAAGATAATTCATTTCCTGGCTTTAACTAATTTCAATATTAAACAAACCAACTGACTCATTTTAAAATGATACATAATTTAAGAAAAGTATCATTCAGATATAACTGTTATCGCCCTTGAATTTTCTATGTTTTTGTTTTTGGTGAAGTGCACAATGAATCAGGGATTTAATTTAAAGGCTTCAATGAAGCCAGTTTTCACTGTTATGAAGCGAACCCAGTGAAATGAACCACCACTAACCATACCAAATGATATTCATTCAAAACACTAAAACTGTATAAAGAGTGAACCAGGTAGTTGAGAACACAGCTTTAGCAAGTTATAAATGGAAGAGGACCTAGTGTGATGTTAGGAGGCTGATGCCAAATTTTCAAGCTCTCATTTCTTTTAATTAACCTGGAGGCTTCCAATCTGATACACGAAATGGTGCACCATGCTCACGACACTGGCCACCCAAGTAGCCAGGTCCTACATTATTTGAGATCAAGGAATAAGCTAAAGGGTTTTCCAGAATACCATGAAACCCAAATCTAGCAAGTTGATGAGGTTATCACTGCACAGCTAAAAGTTAGAGAATTCACCATCAGATGCATTATACACGAGGATACCAGGTGCAAGTCTTACATGATAACCATGTGATCTGATCAAAGCCCTTGCTGAAAAAAAAAAAACAAATCTTGAGCATCGTGAGGAGGACAGAATGCTTTTCCTTCTTCAATGGTAAACTGGTGACTCTTGCAGGGGCTCCTATAACCATGTTTATGCACAAGTTCACATTGTCTTTGATGGTCTTGAGGCCATCAATAGTGAAGGGTATATCATCCTACTTTACTTCTTACCACAGAGCTTCAGGGTTACTGTAACTGTATACACTGAAATGCTGGGTATGGTAGTCAAGACCTGGATTGAGAGGGTGATCCAGAACCAACAGAGGTTTATGCTTGTACATGATTTCTGTAAAATGCAAAAATGTTCAATCTTCAGGTAATGTTGGGTTCTAACAAGTTTTCTAGGACACATGGTACAGTGGATAAAGTCGTTGGTTAGATCCAGTGACAGACCCAAAGAGTGTGAGTTCAATACCCGGTTCAGGCAGTGGAGAACTTTCAGAGGGAAAATTACCAGGAGATAACTGATAACTGACATCCATCAAACATGGCTCGTGGAACTAGAACAGTCTACCCCAGTGATCGAAATAAAGGGTTCGGTTCGAAATTCCAACCACCTGAAGAAGGCCGGAGCGTACAACGGCCGAAACGTTGTGACAAATATAGCGACAAAGATGAGGACAATAGTCCGACTAATGTAAATACTGTACATAATACCTCATCTCAGAAATATAGACAGACTCTGAAGTTTTCTAGAATATTACAATTCTAATGGTGTTTTGCAAATTGGGAAAAAAAAGACAGATATGCACAAGTTTTTCTCTTAAAGTTATTTATCCAAACTCAATAATCTGTGAGGAGGCCTACCATATGCACTTGATATACCAAAATTCTTGAAGCTAATTTGATTACAGGGAATTGTATTGGAAGACTGTGTGTCCTAGTTAATAAATTATTTAGTTTTTCTTAAACTCTCTAAGGGCCAATGCTTTGATTTGCCAGAAAATTCAACAAAAAATTGTAGGAAATAACTAGGCAAAAAAATGTGCAATGTTGCTGGACATTTTAAGAAATGGATTAAGCTGGGATTGGCACAACCAATTGATCACCCAGGCACAAATAAACTACATTTACATTATGGCATTGGTTGTTGACTTCTCTGAGTAAAAAGACAGAGAAATGACACACGATTGCAGCCACAAGAATGTCAATGCAGAAGCACTTGAGAATCACTTGGAATGATTGGTATTTGAATGCTTAATAAAGACTTGATGTACATCTTAATCTTGATCTAGCACAGGCAGAAGATTTGAAAGTGGTAAAGAGGAGAAAGTGAGGGTGGTAGTTTAGCAACACCTATGTTTCAGATTACTTAGCTTCATTGTATCTAAAGTAGATGAACTATTGAAGACTTAACAGACAAGCACTAAAGTGACATATAAAAAAAAAGTGTTGTATTTCTGCAAGCTCTCCTTGAAGTAAACAGGAATCTAGAGCATCTATTTCTCAGTATTTTAATTTGAAAAATCAGAAATTCTGCAGCTTCAAATTTGTTCCCAGAGAAACTAGTTATTAATATTCTGAGTTTAAGAGATACACAGAAGAGTTCAGTTGAAGACATTGATGCTCAATCAAGTTTATGGTCATGCTTATATATTCATCTTGACTCATGCAGTCAAGTGTAAAAAGAATTTAAAATACTTTGAACTGAGAGATATGATCCTAGAAAACAACCTTAGTGAGAACTTCAGACAGTTGTTTTTTCAGAAACCAAGTTTAGGCACATTAGACTGATACTAGCTAACAGTTTGTAGTGGAAAACAGACATCTAATAACAATTATATAAGATAAGAATTATCAAAATTTAAGTAGCAGGCTTAATATTATATAATATTTCAGTACAAGAAAAATTCTAAAATTCTAACCAGAACTTTTTACATTTAACCTATTTACTTATTAAACATTGTTTTGACATATATGGTTGTAGAGATCTGTGATCACGCTGTCCTGAAAGGACCTGGCATGTAGAAGATGGTAACCTAGCACCTGAAAATATTTCAAAGCAAATAAAATGCCTTACATGAATTTTGACAATTTTATTGAAAGAGGTAAAATTTTACACCTTAGCATTGTTCCAATCTAGATAAGGATATGCACTGAAGCAGTTGTCAGTTTATTAAGTCCAGTAATCCCAATTCAAAACAATTTATATCAAGTAATTCTTTAAACTCCTAGTAGCTATAGATATACACTACATTGCATGTTGAAGCAGTACCTACCTCATTTTATTGACTATAGCAACCAACTCATAATTCAAAACAGTACACTGTGAGTAATGTAGTAAGGAAAGAAAATGAGTTTGTCTAATTTTATAATAATTTTTTGTCATATGTAACATTGCAATGAGTCTAGGCTTGAAAGTGTCAAATTTTATTTCCAGAAATTGAAAATGGCCACTTTTTTTATCCAAGAGAACCAAATAATGTTTTTTTTATACCAGCTGAAAGAGCTGGTGTTAAGATAAAGATGGGAATATGCATTTAAATTTGATCCATAGAAAAAAAGAAAGTAAAGAAAAACTTTTATTTATTTTCCTTGTAACCTCTTGTAACAAAATGAGCTTTTATTCTGGATTTACTTTAGGACTCCTCACTAAACACTAATTCAAATTAATGAATGATAATCAAAATAGAAAAAAAACTTTTCAATTAAAAAAATTTTAATGAAAGAATTTGAAAAATTATGTTCCTCATCTAATTCTATAAAAAAAAAAAAAAAAAAAGAAGTTTATTTCCAGAAATTAAGAAGTTAATTTAACATCAGTTGCTCTGTTCTTTATCAATATCTATGATGACAAAACAGTTAACATCAAAAGAACATGAAATTTGTCAATTTTCTTTAAAATAACCACATTCAAGTATGCGGAAAGTTCTGATGAGGGTTGGAAAATGAAGCAGCTAAAATGAACTATCTAAAGAGATAAGGAAAGCTATTCACTGAACATTAACTTCTCTCAAATGCCTCAGACAAAAACACTACCAAGCTTCACCATTATTTACATTGTCTGGACTGTTGTCTTCATCTTTATTGCTATATTCATATTGTATGATCTAGCCTTCTTCAGGTGATTGGAATTTCAAATTGAAGCCTTTATTTTGTCCACTGGGGTAGATTGTTCTATTTCCACATGCCATGCCTCTTCCAGGTGTCTCAGTTATCTCCCTTTAACTGAACTCTCCAAGTTTTTGTTCACCACTGTAGTCACCAGGTATTAAACTGACAACTTTTTGGGTCAAGTTGCTGGATCCATCCAATGCTTTTATTAACTGTGGCCCAGTGCATAAAAGCGTTGGTTGGATGATGATGATGATGATGATAATAATAATAAAACAAAACAGTGATATAAAAACCAAAATTGTTTTCAATGCTGAAAATGATTTCAGTTTTAGATTATTACTTTCGCCCTGTTTTCATTTTAGTATTATGATAAATACAAAAATTATACAATAAAAGCAAGCAAAAACTAAAAAAAAAATTTGTGATAATAAAAAACATGTAAAAATGAAAATACATAATTCTGAAAAATAAGGTAACCAATTCTAAAAGTCTGAACCTTTAGTCTGAATCTCAAAAGTGTACTGTATAAAAAACTTTACACAAATGTTTCATCTTTCTCTTCAGAGAACATTCAGACAGAAAAGAATTTCTTCAGAAAGAGAAACTTTAATATCAAAAACAATATAGGAGTTTAATAAGAGATTAAAGCAAAGTTTGTTAAAATGTAATAAAAAGTTCATGATGAATAGGAATTCAACTTTTATCCTTTTGCAGAATTAATTCTTAATCTCAACACATTGTCGTTGCTTTGAGTCTAGAGAAGAGTGGCCAGGTGATCTGAATGTAAAATTCATATTCTCTTTTAAGGAATTTTACTTAAGTTATTTCTGAATTTAAATGCAATCATTTCAAAATGCTAGCATGATTTACTAAATAGCATTAATTTTCTAAATTGATATTTATACCTAATCACTTCTCTATTTGTGCACCCCACCTTCATAAAAAAGGGGGTAGCTACACTGTACTACGCAACCCCTTTCCTCCCCTACCACAACTCTATGGCGTGGATACGGTCTCTCCCAGAATTCAAACTTTTGGTAATGTAGTGGGAATAATAATTTACCAGTTCAGCAGAGGAAGAGAACCTGATTGTGTCTTGCTTGTCTAGATTGAACTTGCAGAATGCAGAAAACACAGTTTAAGTGTGGGGTGGTGTGTGGTGGTATGCAAAGTATCTAGTGTGGCAGATTGCAGTGTTGGAATTTGTGAGTTGCTGATTTGAAATAAATTCCCTGTGTCAATTCTCACAACAGAGAAGGTACCAGTGTCATTGTTACCAACCAGATTACAAGCTATTTTGGCATTTGACGGATGATGGCAGACATTAAATTCGATGGTTCTTCCCCAGTTGTATCATGGGTTGATAAAGTGGAATTAATTTTCTGTTTGAATGGTATGAAGAGAGTAGACTATATCATTCCACTGAAACTGGCTGGAGGTGCATATGATGTGTACCAACAGATGGAGGAGACTGAAAAAGAGGACCTGGCAAGAATAAAGGTTGTACTTTTCAGGTCATTTGTCATTCCCTCCTCGCAAGCCTATGAACAGTTCGCAGCACAGATGCTACACCCAGGAGAAACAGTAGCTCCTTACATTGCAACATTACAAAAGCTGATGCGATTGTATAGAGGACTGCTTGAGAGCGATAGCGTATATGTTCCTAGCTGGGCTCCAACTGCTTGTTATGGAGTTGTTACAAGTGAACTTAAGCGTAGACATGTTGCCACTGAACCAGTTGTTGGACTGTACCCAAACCATTATAAGGGAGAGCTCTGTTGAAGAGTTGGTCCTCATGGCTAGACAGTCTATTACTAGGATCAATGCGGGGGTGACCTATTAAAGGTGCCAAATGTAACGAGCATGTGTGGAAGCGACCTCGAACTGCGTGTGTGTGTGTTTTTGCCGGGCATACCTTGGAGTACCATAATGGACTCGACCGAGGACTACAAGAAGACGACACACGATTCGTCTGTAGTTTTTTGGGCGGGCAGCAAAAGCCGTTGTAGTCGGTCGTCCGTTTGTCGGCAGCAGTTGTGGGTGCCGTTTGCTCGTTCACTGTTGTAAAGTGTTCGTTTGGAAGAGTCGTGTGTTCATTTCGGGTTTGCAAGAAGGCGTTCGATCGGGTGTAGCATCTCCGTGTGCGACAGTTTTGTTTTTTTTCCCTAATTCACGTTCTTCCCACACCAAAGTCACCCGGCCAGAGAATGCAAGAGGTGAGGAGCATGCTTGTGCTGTTACTGGAGGGAAACAAGGCTGGGGACAAGATATTAGTGTTGGTCTTTTCCCCAAACATCTACATGAGACGCTGACTGTCAGTTACGTATATGTCAATGGATTACTGCACATGGTGCTCCTTGATTCAGGCTCTTCCTGGAAGATAGTTATTCTTTTGACATCTTTTAGTTGTTGATTTTTTAGGTTTGTTTTTATCTCTTTCAGGATGCATAGTGAGAGTTCATGGCTTCTCACTACTCTTTTGGATGAATTTAGGGTTTATATTTTTATCTTGTCAAAGGTTTCCAGTTTAAGATTTTCTTTGCGTGTGTATTTTTGGATACTTCGATTAGTATTGTTCCATTCTTCATTTTTTTCAGATTCTGGTTTTTGGATGTTGGTTGAGATAATTTTCTCTATTTTAAAAGGAGATATTTCGGTAAGAGGAGTATTTTCAATAGATTCTAATACTATAAATTGATGATGTGTTAGTTCATGCTCTGACTCGTCTGAGCTTGATTCGATATGGAGTCTTTTTGCTGTTGTTTTTTTTTGTTGCCATGTGGGTTTGTTTTTATCTTCATCTCTTTTGCTCCCTACCTTCCTTGGAGCCCGGCAGTGGGAGATAGAGAGGGAAGCCATTCACCCTATTTTCTTAGGGATATAAAAGAGGTATACATATATTAGTAGTATTTTTGCCAGCATTTCTGGTGTTTTTGATTTCTTACCCGTTTTTATGAAAACTTTTATTTACTCCTTCATGTGGCTGATTTTTACGTACTAATTGATTGACCCTTGCCACCACCTTCTGACACTTATTTGGGGAATATCACGTTGTTTTGAAATAGAGTTTGAAAGATATTTATTTTGTGAGGATAGGTGTTAGGGCTTGACGTGACTAGCCGATTGGTCGGATTGGTCCTCTCCGACCTCACGTCTAGCCCTGGTAAAGGCCAAAGTGGTGTGTTGCAGGGTCGTTACAACATTTAACCTGGGTCACGACCTGCTCAACTACCAGGATCCTGTCCCCAGGCGTCATGGGTTGCCACCCACGGCCAACAGGTGGCCTTGTTGAGGGACTTTTACCCTCTGTAGGGGTGCAGTTGACATATTCTGAAGCCCCGCCGGCAGGGCTTGATTTTAGAAGGGGTGGAAATACTATTGGGGAATGAAGTGGAAAGGAAATGCGCTGTAGTGGCCCAGACCGGTGAAACGTACCCGTAAAATGTCTATTTCATGTGAAGGAAGGATAAAGACAGTGGAGAAACTAATAGAAGGGTTATATAAAATAACACCTACAGAGAGGTATGATAATGGTGAAGAAGAGGTGACCTTTTGTAGTTCTGTAGTAGTAAGAATAAAAATGGTGCCCCTGTCATCAGTTCTCTATGCAGATGACACTACCATTTACTCCTGTTTCAATAATAAATCTGGTGGTGCTGACAAAGTTAACCTGGCTGCTGTTCTTGAAAAGGTTCTCCAATCAGTGGTTACTGGAGCAGTAATGCCTCCAAAACTAAGTTGCTCTCATTTAACCGCCACAGAGAAACTTCCCTGCTCCCTGCCAACACGGTTGATGCTTGACTTCATGAGAGTGTCTCACTGCGCCTTCTTGGCCTCATGTTTTCCAATAACTTGAGGTGGAACAACTACATTGAATAAATAGCTGCATCTTTTGCAAGGAAAGTTGGTTCACTGTGTAGTGCCAGAAGTTTTTTTCTCTATCTTACACATCTACCATTCGTTCATGCTTTGAATATTGTTACCATCTCTGGTCTAGTGCTCCTGCTGTTCATCTTGAGGTTCTCGACAAAATCAAAAGAAGGATCTACAATGTAATTGGTTCTGATTTGACCTCTTGACTTTAGTCACTTTCTCATAGATGTGATGTGGCTTCCCTCTGTTTTTTCTACAAATATTTTCATGGCAACTATTATGATGAGCTATCTTCCCTGATGCCCCAACTATATGAATTTAAGAGTGCTACTAGATTGGCATCTAGGTCCCACCCTTTTACTGTTGAAATAGTTAAATGCAACTGCCACTTCTACTCCAGCAGTTTCTTTTCTTGTTCTTTCCAACAGTGAAACTCTTATTTGCTTCCCTGATAACTACAATCTTCAAAAATTTAAATGCAACATCAATCACCATCTTCTGTTGCCTTGATCCCCAGTTTTCTTTTATCCTTTCCTCACCCCCCCCTATACATAGTCTTTTCTCTCACTTTCACTCTCTGTAACCCCTGCATGCTAGCGGCACTCCCACCTTGTTTGGGGTGAAATGCTTAAAACACACAAAAAAAAGATACACTGAATAAAACTAACTTTCTTCAAAAAACTGCCTCTATTTGTATTATGTCAGAAATGGTAGTCTATCTCAGATACTTTTGATAGTTCACACTGTCAAACCTCTTTGGGGATAAGCTTATTATAAAAGTGAAATTATCAGTTCAAGTGGATCACACATTTTGATAAAAGTGTACAATTTGTTAATAAACATCATGTGTGTCACAAAGCTAACCATGGAGGCTGCTTTTCACACAGACGGTTAAGATGGAGGGATGATATAAAAGGGGTGATAGTCTGAAGCAAAACAGGGTGGGAAATTATTCAGGAAACAAAAAAGATAAGAGACCCTTACCTCTGACATTTGTCAATCTCAAGGTCGTATCGGAACTTCAACTGCAGAACCACCATTTCTGGGTTAAAACACCTACAGTCCAAAAATAGTAACTTTTAATCAGTTAACCAAAGCTGCTAAAATAAGGCTAGACTTGAGCTTTGCCTCCACAATAAAAAGAAAACAATATGGTATTTATAAACTCCAGCTGAATTAAATTTATGTTGGAACTAATTTAAAGGATGAAATATTAGACTGCAGGTCCTTATAACAATGATTTAATTCACAACTGTAGTTGAAAAAACAATTTATTTTAGTCTTATTTTATTTTATTTTTTTGCCATTTGTATTTTGTTTATGACACTTGTGCTTAACTTGTTCTTGTGTATCCTGTGATAACTGTTCCATTTCTGCCAATAAAAACTTCCATATTTTACTTTCATAAATATGACACTGATTTTATAGTAAAGAATATATATATATTTATGAAAAAAGAAATGAGACTATTTTTAGTGTATTGCCTTTATAGAGTCCCACTTTTATAAGATTTTAGAATCAAATATACTTCCGGCATTGGTGCTTTGTGATACAGTCATGACTATCAAGATAGTCCCATGAACCATTACAAGTTTAATGAATTTGATATTGTGCTTTCTTAACCAACAATTGAAAAGTTCTGAAGTGAGGAAATGTCTATCAATCTAATGTTCCACTTTTATTAAAGTTTCGTTAGAGAATGAGATATGGAAAAAAAAGATGTTACAAATGCCACTCTAATTAAAAAAGAACAATTCTTTATGTCAAAAGTATTTTGAGGGATTATAACAATATTACCAACTATAAACATGTCAAAAACATATTGCATCACCAAACCTTATTGAATCCATTCTTAAAGCATCTAACATGTTTATCTAAAACAAACAGTATGTACATAAAAATGTACCCAAATCAATGTGAAAAACCTCAAGACAATGTCTACTAGACATACTTTCGTGCTTACAAATATAAATTATTATCTGAATCCCATATAGACAACTCTCATATGCTTGCATAAATAAAGTAATATTTATGGTTTTTCAGTTAGGCTTGGAAACTGTTAATTTCTTGGAACTTTGAAGGGACACATCGTCCCTCCTTGAATTCGGAATGCCACAAATTATACTAACATTGGTTTAAAAAGTCAAATGCATGTAAAATCTAATTAACCAGTGAAAATCAAACAACACAAAGTAAAAATATCAGAAATTCTTTCTTCTTTTTCTCCATATCAAATTCTCCAATGAAGCTATAATAAAAGTGAAACATTTTAGATTATTAAACATTTCCTATCTGTTCTTTATCTTATATGTATGCATGTGTGTGTATTGTGTGTGTGTGTGTGTGTATATATATATATATAAGATAAAATTAATGTGGAGAAACTTGTCACTTAACCAAGTGGTGTTATTTTAGTCATGTCATCTTCAAAGTTTTGTGAGCACATTGTTGTAAGAGCTTCACTCTTCAGTGTTATTGGCTTCTCGGTATTGACCAAAGTCCTCCCCACAAGGCTGGTGGCTTTAACACAGGGATTTCTGAGCATGTACACTTGGGCAAAAATTGCTCTCAGACTCTGCATTCATGGGGTCAAGTGGCTGTCTACCTCTCCAGATGAGACTCTGCCTATAGACATAGACTTGTCTGTGTTCCTCTCCACCTGAAAGCAGAGTATTGGCAAACTAAAAGGTTTGCCGAACTCTAAGGCTATTGGCTTCTTTGCTGCTACTTTTCAACTTTTTTGTATTTATGTATAGTTTGCTGTATTATCATTGTGTGAGTGTGTGATTTTTTTTTCACTTAATAGGTGTTGTATTATCTGTTTTTATCTTTAGTTTTTTGCTGTTTCTTAAGTGGTGTAGGGTTTCTTGGTGATTGTTTGCTTTGCATTGTGCTGACTTCTTTTGACCATGTTTATGCATAGCTCACTTAATTGTTTTATGTAGGACTGACCTCTTTTTACCATGTTGAGCTGACTCCGCGCTCTTTTTTTTTTACTGTATCAGTGTATATGGCTGCTTGATTTGTCTTTTTACTTATTTTTAGGTCATGTTTAGGTGTTTGTGCTTGTGTGTATGGTCAAACAGACGACAAAAAATGCCTTACCACCAGTAAACTATGGAAAAAGAACCAGCAATTTTGGCACTTAACACTCTCACATTTTAGTGTTGACTTCAATGTTCACTTTATATATATATATAAAGTTGCAGAGTGGATAAATGAAACGGCCAAATATAAGCAGGTGTGTATGAGTGTGCTGTGTGCATATGCAGGCAAGCAAATAATCATTAAATTTATGCATGAGGTATAAACGTAATAGTGCTCAATGCGGTTATACAGAGCAAAGATCTATATTAATTAGTACATACATGCGTACCTATGATTTTGGTGTGCGGTTATAGTTTAGCTGGGTGGTGTTCCCAGTTCGTCAGGCATGGGGGTTCTAGCTTGCCAGAAGTAAACAAATGATTCATGGAAGTTTCGCTGATACTTAGTGTATAAAAAATAAAGTTGCACACGAGTGAGCTAAATGCGATACTGGTGGTTTACATTTCTTAGAAAAAATTAGCGGAATACGAGTTTTAAAAAGTGTGAGTGAAATAAAAAGTTAATTACTAATTTAAAATTCGTAAACTATAGTTGCACGCCAAAAACGTAGGAAAGCATATATGTACTAATATATATATATATATATATATATATATATATATAATGGGAAAATGATATATAAATTTTTATATCAAGAATAATCTTAAGAAAATCAATGAAATCAAAAAAATTTCCCTGTGATGTGTAACATCAGACTAAAGTGATGTTTACATTGATTACACATGCACATGAAGGAGAGGGGATGATGAAATTTTTAATTTAAAATATTTTTTTTTTTTTAAAATGTTTGTTTTGGGTCTAGTTGATTTCATTTAGTTTCTTTTTCTTTAAATATCCCCCATTATGATAATAGAAGATCTGCCAAGATAGGTGAAATGTTGTAGGAATGTACATTTACTGTGGATGATCTAGTTTAAAGTGGATGATCTTGATTTAAGAACTTTCTATACATTTTTACCTTAATAAATTACTTTCTCTTTTAATTAAAGTATTGTTTTTTAAAATCAAAATTATGGTCATACTCATTATGGTGAGCAACTAATGTAATGAATGTGTTGTTTTATAAAAGATCCCTTTTGTGTTCATATAATCTTTTATTTAAATTCCTTGAGGTTTCTCTTATGCATTTTTCATGTCAATTATTACTGGTGATAGAGTAAATTCTTCCTTCAAATTTTACTTTCTTAAGTCTTTTATTGTTTTGGAAGTAGTTATAACAAATGTTATGTTAAGCTTAGATATATTCCTTTCAATTGTAGTTGTGCACCACGGCAGCAATGCACTCCACATGACACTCAAATCACACCGGCACCTTTGCCAGGTAAAATGCACAAGTAAATAGTACAAACACAAATGTGCACGGCTATTTGACTGAATGAACCCAATGTAACATAGAAATTGATAAAGAGACAAAAATATACAAACCTTCCCCCAAAGTAATGAGGTAGGCCGACTTCATAGGCCGCTAGTTTCCAAATAATCCAGCGATAATGGTTAAACAGCCACTGAGGAGTGATGAGCTTAGGGTCAACCCCTCCAATTGTCTGGAAGGCTCTGTATGAAGAGTTTAAAAAAATGTCTCAACATATAAATTTATTGTTTCTAGGTAGGAAAGAAAAATATTAATGTGAAAGAATAATTGAAAATGATATTTTTTTTAATTCAAGAAACTTTCTGTAATTTCCAATTAACATCTACTTTATATTCCCTATTTTTGAACCTATATTGTGTACATTTGTTTCATTCTGGGTTTGTCAGGGACCATTCTGATGAAGACAGGCATATGGGCTTAGGTCATCTCAAGCTGTTGGCCTACCCAAAACAATGGTCTTTTCAAGAAAAAGTGTGAGTAATATGGAAGAAATACAGTTATTTCTAGAAACATTCATACAAGATGAAAAGAATTCTTAAAAAGAATTCACTCACACACACAAATATTAAATAGCTGGCTGCTCATTTTCAAGTACATCCATCTGTAAGGGTAGCTAGCTAATCCCTGTTGCAGATGGCCACTCAGACACATCTGTTTCTTTAACATACACAGAGACCCATCTGGGAGATAGCACATAATCTTGCATGATCAATTGAACAAGGAAAGTACACCCAAACCATCAGTCACAATTACTTGTGATTACATGCTAACACAATTGTTGATAGCTTCTGAATAGTATTGCCTACCAAATTTCATTCACAAGGCTTGGGTAAATCTGTGGTATGTGTCATAAGATGGGATTGTCTTCCTAGGGCAATATTATCAAGAAGTCACTTCCCTGATAAATTGATCATGCTAAGATTTAAACCTGGGTCTTACAGTTGGAATATTAATGTACTAACCATCTCGCTATGCACATGTATAAGTGAATTCATTTTTATAAAATGTTAATACAAAATTCTGAGCTTAAAATTCAAATAGAAACATAAGTACATTCAACAGATTAGTACTATCTGAATAAATAGAAAGGCCAAAATATCCTATGGGCCGCCATCTCTGATACTTCCAAACTAATACAGCTTAATGTTTTTAGTTGCTATTATAGTTATATGCTGTGTTTTTGTTCATTAACACTTACTGATTATTAGATATTGTGTACCTTTTTAATTATTATATACACCTATTAAATGCATGATATCATTGGAATTACATTACTGTTTTTTTTTAAATAGTTAATTTATATCCAACTATACATAAGTATAAAGGTGGATCCAGGCCTCCTCTAAAACTCTGGAAAGCTATAACACATGGAGAAACTTTAAAATCTAGTATGGCTAACCATGTATAGAGAAAGAGAAAGGCACAACTTTTGTGAAATGAGGTCAAAGTAACAGATAGAAGCTGTGGTGAATAAGAAGACAGAAAGAATCTGGAACATACTGTGTGTAGTTTCCCTAAGCAAATTCTGTAGTGACATTAGTGCATTAATACTATGTGATGAAATTAAATGGACAAGTCATTTATTATCTCACGATTATTCTTACATTATATATATATATATATAGAGAGAGAGAGATGGGTAGTTTAACTGAAATACAGACTTTTTTTTCCAGTTTCATCTGTACACTAGAAACCGCACCAAAAGTTTTTTTATAAAACCAAAACTGTTCAGTATAGTGCTATTACTACTAAGTGAAATTACCCAAGGAAACATGGTTGAAAAAGACTTTCAGATTTGAATAAAATTAAGTTTTATCAACATTTATACTAATAGTAAGAGGAAAGATTGAACAAAAATATAATAAAAACATTTAATTGACTTTTAGGAAGTAAAATGTAGGAAGAAATCTATTTGCTTACATTTTTAGCATTGAATATTTTCAAATGAAAAAAAGAAAAGGAAATAAGACAGACAATGACATTGTATGTTCAAAATTTATTTTACATTTTACCATAAAATGGTTTTCAAATGAAAAAAGAAGAAATACGATATGATGTCAGAAATCTAAATCTCAACTCAATTGTAAAATAATTTTTTAAAGATTTTTCAGTTTCAAAGTTATCTAAAAAAAAAAAATCAAAAATAAATCATGAAAATGAAATATCTAAAAAAAAGAAAAAAGAAAAAAAAAAGCTTGTAGTAAAAGTAAATAAATGAAGTTAGCAAAATGAAATAGTAGCAAGTAAAAATTAAAAAAGTAAGTAGTTGTCAGAGCCAGTTTCACCTCAATGTTAAATATTATGAAGTCAGATATTTTAAATTATTATTTCATTTTTTGACTTTTTAAAAGCCATTTCATAAACTGTCATTTCTGGAGAGCTATACCTTTTCTCTCCTAAATGTGTTATCCAAAAACACACAATCTGAACAAAACATGGATATTTATGTGACAATTTCTTTTTTACTAAATTGTTAATATGGTATTTATTTATAGTTGACAATTTATTGAAAGTTTAATGATTAAACTTTAATCCAAGTCAAGTATTCCATTACTAAATTACCTTTAAAGCCTAAAAAAATGACTAAGTGAATAATCTCTACTTTTTTTACCCATCCTTCTTTCAGCAAGGCTGGGCTTGTCATTAGTGACTGGAGATGTAGGCTGAAACCTACTTACATTGAGAAATTGGTTTTTCTCAATCACAACCTAAGACAATGAAGAGAAACATCTTCTCTTTACAAAATTAAATAATTTATCTGTTGAATGATTTTGACAATATTTCATTTTCATCTTATCCTGAGTGTTTGCTTAATTTCGTTTGTCCAAATAAATTTTACGGTTGTTAATTTCTTGCACTTGAGTTGTATTTTAGTTTCTGAAGGGTTAAAGAATTAGACAGAATGGAGATTCAAAGTTTTATTCTTGAGAAATCTTTTATGAATCTCGGGTCACTGTTTTAAAGAGTTAACCGTTTCAAACAAATCATATAAGTTTGATTTCAACAATCAACTCCTTAAAACTTATATGATTCATAGCATCATAGAAAATGATTGAGTCACAAAGTTGAACCCATCAATATTGATATAGTGGCATAGTTCAACTAGTCATCACACAAGAGAATGAATGGCTTCCTTAGAAAGAAAAAATACTAAAGAAAAAAATCAAACCAAACCAGAAACCAAAGTATCAAGAACCCCCCCCCCCAAACCTGAAATCAATACTGAAACAAAAATTTCCAAACTGTGCAACTCTAATATATATATATATAGTTTACAAAAAACTAGGTAATCCGTATGGGTAGACCCAAGGAGGATAAAATCCAGGGAGCTCAATGTAAATCAAAGCTAATAATTTAAATAAAAACAGACCACTTTAAGGCTCCATATAATAAATTATTTCACCACAGCCCTTTTAAAGGACAGCGGATCATCAGATTTTATTTCCAAAGGTTGAAACAAAAAATGAAAAGAAATGTACACATTTATGACGGGCAGTAATAAGTAAATTAACGAAGTGAGGGAGTGAAGGGGGTAGAGAGACATGATTGAGTTAGATGTAACATTTCTGTTCTTTCAAATTTAAATTTTTAGAGGAAATCCAGACATTGACACATTAAATCTGTTAACGGAAGTTATATATTGATATGGGAGGGGGATAGGACAAAAAGGCATAAAGAGAAAGAGAGAGAAAGAAGTTGTGATAAAGTGTCATTAACTTTCTTTGGAATGGACGCTGTTTTTTGCTTTACTTTGAGAGTTCATAAATATTATAATTTTTTATATAAGTTTGAATGTTTAAACAGTCTAAGGAATTTAATTATATGTTAGTTAAAGTTTTTTTTAAAAACTTTATTACAAAAATTTTGGGGATTTAATATGAAATAGTCGATTAGTAAAATATTCATAGAATTTACATTAAAACACTAAAAATTTTATTTTCAAATATAAGTTTACTTCTAGTTGTAATTGATTGTTAAGGTGATATCTCTATCAGTTTGAATTTTATTCATGAGTTCAATTAGCGACTATTTTTAGATTGGTAATTTCTCTTACTTAAAATTTAGTTTTAAGTTAATATGGAGTGATATTTGAATGTAATATTAGAGATCTTGCTCTATGATATATTGTAAACACATCCATGTAAATTTCATATACATACGTTATATATATATATCTCGGAGAGCAAAGTTCAAATTCCAGTTGAATCCATTACATTCACTTACATGCTAATACCCTTAGGAAAGGTATGAATCCTCTTCTTCCAGCTATAGATAAATAGCAGGACAGACCAGGTTCTATAGCCTTGGATGGCAATTGGTCTACCGCAGAGAGAAATGACAACTTACCTATCAAAAGATACATGCTCGCCTAAGCATGTATCATGCATGGCACATAAATGACTGATATATATATATATATATATATATATATGTGTGCGTGTGTGTGTGTCCAGTACTCAGTGGAAAGTGTCCAATATCAGTGACAGAACTAACACAAGAAAATCCCCCCCACCACTAAGCACAAACAAGCATAAACAGATCCATCCAAAATCATTAAAAAATAAACCACTTTTTCGGATGATTGCAAAAGCATGAAACCCAGTGACATAAACTAATATCCATACAACTGAATATATATATAATGTTCACTTTTATATTTACACATGCTCTATAACTGATATTGAGCTCTTTATCTCATAAATATAGCACACCTTAAGAGTATATTTCTTTTGATATATATATATATATATATTTTTTTTTTTTCATATAATACTTTACATATTTGTGCAAAAGTAAGCAATACTTTCTGGGTGATATTTTTTTTTCTGATCCAAATGTTATTGGGCAATGGGCACATGTTTCTGGGATATTTTCTCATGCTGGATCTGAAAACCAAGTCTTTTTCTCCCCATCACATCACGTTTTCTCAATAGAGATAATTTCTATTTTGCTTAAAATAGGCCAAAATGCCTAATTCACAGGGATATGCTATGGCTTAAATATGCAAGTGACATAGTTGAAACATTTCGTTTCATGTTAAATTGATTTATCATTCAAGAAAAAGTATCCAAATAACTTTCAAAATGAATTTTATGCTATTTCAGTTCAGATAAACTGACCTGAAAATGATTGATTTTATGAGAGATATCTCACTGGAAAATGTTCTTGTGCCCTCAATGTTCTTAGCTTGTTAAAACTTTGTGATTTGTGTTTCCTCTCTACTTCATAGCTCTTTAGAAGTCATTCAAGAAAAGCAATTTTAGTTTTTATTAGTAGTTTTCACATTAAGTCTAAAACTGTCATAAGATTTTATCATATCACTTGAATTTATGGAGGTCTGGTATTGTCATGCACTCTTTGTATAGCATGCATAGGACCATCGATAAATAAGGGTTGTTAGGATGTTAGGCAAGTGTATTTGAGACTAGCAAGATTAGGATTTTCTTCATCAGTGTTTAAAATAGCCGCCAAACACCAGATAGGCATAGCCAACTAGGCACTTTGCAGATGGGATGTTAACATGATGGCGGATTTCTGCTGGAGCATCAAAAGAAATCAACCTTTTCAAAAGCACCATAGTTTCCAAGAAGAGAAGATTTATACCTTTGGATGGACAAAAATGAATGTATTTTTCATTTCTTTGTTTTGATTCAAAAATTGATGACACATGTTTTTCTTTAATTTAATGTTGTGTGAGATTTTTCTGAAAACTTTTTTCTGAACTGAAAATGCATTCTTTAAGTTATTGGGATACTTTTTCTTTTATGATAAGTTATTCTAACCTGAAAATGTTTAAGGTTGGTTCTACTTGGCCCTGGCATATCACTGTTAAATGGGTATTTTGGCCTATTTCAAGAAAAATAGAAATGATCTATACTGAGAAAACATGATGTGATGGGAAAAAATGAACTTGATTTTCAGATTCAGCATAAAAAATATCCCAGAAACATGTGCCCATTGCCCAACAACTTTTGGGTCGAAAAAAAAAATGTCGATCGGTATAATCACTGGGATATAACATCTAACAGTTATGTCATTCAAAATTAATATCATATTAGCAGAATCCAAACTTCCTGAAAAAATATTAATTCAACTTTTAAGTAAACTCATATGTTAATTCAGATGTCATATTTGTCAGTGAGGATCCTTTGTGTTTTTAGATAAAATTACAAATGATTTTCATATGCGATTTAAAGGAAATTACTCAGTTTTCTTCCTCAAATTAGTGGACTGACTTTTACATGAGTAAATTAAGGAATTGAAAAGGTCAGAATTATTTTTTTCAAAGTTTAAGGTTTCCAGTACAAAGGTTATACTCTAAAATTTTAAAAATTATGGAAATGTCACTTACATTTCTAAAGCTATTGAATGAGATTAATAAAATTTATCAGTGTAATGAAATGATCAAATAATTTTAAGTACCATTTTATTTTGATAAAGAGAAAAATAAGCCACAGTCTTGCAATAAATCCTGTTCATAGTAGGAGTAGTAATGAACTTCTATGTTCACAAAGAGATTTTAATTTTTAGGTTAAAATGATCTACTTTCTGTATATTTGAATAAACTGTACTGATGTGTCAACATGTAACTATGAATTGTCTGCTGTTAAAAAAAAGGGGCAAGTGTCACACCAAAAGAATGTTATTTTTCAAATATAAGGTCCACTAAAAAGATTCCAGCATTTTTTGTAAAGCACACTTAACAGATTACAGTAAAATGTAAACAAGCTTTATGTCCTGGGAAACTACCCAAAAATCATACAACATTGACTTTATTTTGGCAGTCAGGAATAAGATAATCTCAAAACTTCAGACACAATCAAGCCAGAAAGAGCAACTTTAAAAAAAAAAAAATATTGTGCTCAAAATAACAAATGGAGGTAATAATCCATATTATTAATAAAAAAAGGACAATAATTTGCAAACAAAACTTAAAAGTTTAAAAATATAACTCATGACAAACAATACAGTTATATATATGTCTGAATTACTGGGATGAAAACTTCTTTCACACCTGAAACCAGTATATATATGAGGGTGGGGCTTTGTTGATAACATAAGTATTCATAGTTGTGATAAGAATGATCTCAAACAAACAAAAAAAAAAAAAAACAACAACCAACATCCTTTACATAGTATTCCAAAAAATGTCTCAAGAGAAACCTTTGCAAAACAGAAACTATGATCTGAAAATGGAATGAAAACAGTGATGGAACCTACTCTGAATGCATCCTAAAAATTCAGGATGTGGAATTAGTAAATACTAAACACATCAAATACCTCTTTGTATGAATCAGTTATAACAAATTTAGTATAGGGAATAAAGAAATTAAATATAGAATAGGCTACAATAGTTTCCTCCCAACACTGCAAATTGTTACAAAACCAAATCATTAGCCTAAAAACTTTAACCATGTTATTAAATAGCTTCATATCAAGACTTTCATATGAATGTCATGCATGGAACCAAACACCTTCAGAAATATCTAAACTATTAGATGTATACAACTGCTTTTTCAAATCAATGATTAAAATTGACTTTAAGTGAACAAAGACTTTAATGAACCTTGTGGACTGGTACCACTGAATCAAAAAGAACTCATAATTACAAGAGTATAAACTCCTATGAACAATGACCAAAATCTGGATTGTATTTTTCAAAATAATTCTTTTTTTAAATACATGTTTAGTGCTACAGGGAATCTGTTCTTTATATATAAAAAAATCATATTTAATGATCTGTGTAAGGGTTTTCTTTTTAAAGAGGGAAAACTAAATCACCTGAAAAATTCTTCCTTGCCTGCTGTAGATTTACTGTCTGGTACAAGAATGGCGCCATCTCCAATAATAATTCTGTGAAGACAGTCGACATTGTAGAAAGCAGACAAATGAAATCTAAAGTTAGCAGCATTTGCAGAGGTGATTGCCAAAGTGTTTGGATGAACGCCATAGGCAAAGAGCTGTAAACAAAACACAAAATTTTTTTTTTTTATAAAATACCCCCAAAAATGATTACAGCAAAGAAAAGAAAGTGGCAAAAATAAATATTGAACATTGGATTTATTAATAAAACATGGACAAATTTTAAAGAAATACTCCTATATTTCATAAATTATAATTTTTTGTGTATTTCAAGTTATTGGCTAATAGATTTGTTAAGTTGAAATTAATTTATGATGGGAACATTGAGCAATTCTTAGCCTAAAATATGAGAAATATTCACTACTTACAATAATAAACAATGCAGACATAAAATTATGTAGCCAATATTAATGAAAAATCTTTTAATCCACTTAAATCTGAAAATACAATTCACTATCAACCTGTTGCTAAATAGTGGGGCAGATACCCTACTTTAGTATAGCAAGCCCCAAATAGACAAATACCTGTTTTAAGTTACAAAACAATGGAAATATTAATTCAGTGTGCTTGATATTCTATAAAATATGGTGTCTTATAAGTGTGGAAAGGAAACTGGATTATGCTAAAAAAAGGAGAAGGCATATCATACATTATTTCTCAGCTAGATTTATACATGTGATCAACTTATAAATGAGTATACAATAGAAAACAAAATTTCTGAAAAAATTAAAATTCAAGAATTTTGTGAATAAATTTACAAACCTGTTCTGGCAGGAATGAAGACATTTTGATGCCTTCAAGTAAGTCAGACAATTTTATCTGTTTTCTTGAAGCTTTTCGGCAAGTAAGAATGCCATTTTGAGGCAAAATCCTTTTCCTCTTGTTTTGTAGAATGATCATGTCTTGTTCAAGAAGACTTTCCTCTAAATGAGATTCTGTATTGCACAATTTCTCTGCAGATTCTATAAGCAATGGCTCTAACCTGTTAGATTCAGGATTCTTGCTTCCATTTTCTTGATTCTTTGATGATTTCTCTTTGTAAGAACAGTTATCTCCTGAAGAAACAAGATGAGGTACATTCTGGGATAAGTCTTGCATTTTTTTCTGATCTGTCAATTGGAATTGGTCAAGAGGCATTTCTTTAATTTCAGGAATTGAGCATTTGTTACTTATGGTATCAGCATCAGGCACCAATTCTACTTTGTTTTTTACAAGAGAAGGTACTTTTTTATTGGAAATTTCTTTATTAAGTTGTTTGCAATTTGAAACTTTTGGAAATAAAGCAGAAGACTTCTCAATAGATGAATTTGTGGTAGAATTGTCTGAATTGGATGCAGTATGACAACAGGGAGAATTAGTTGAGCACGGAAAATTCCTGGATATTTGGCCTTCTTTGCAAGATTCTTTATGCTTCAATCTATCACTTTGCCCTTTCACAATATTTACATTTCTACAAGACACAGAAGATATTACATTTGAATTCATATACTTTTGGCATTCCTTTTGTGGAGTATTTGGCAAAGTTCTATAACCTCTGAATACAGGACGGCTAATACTTGGGAAAACTTTGACTGATTCTTGAACTTCAGATATTACTGGAGTTTTACAATATGGTGTCTTAAAGTCAACCTTTTTTGAGGTGGCATCTTGCTTATTTTTCCCAACTGTCTTTCCTTGAACACTGCAATGAAGAAGCAAAAATGTTTTGTTAATTTATTCCATGATTTAGCACTTCACATTTCAATTTCTTTTAATAAAGCAATAAATTTAATTTCAAGGAGGTATTATAAAGATTATGTAATCTAATTTTTTTCAAACATTCAATCACTTAGAAACATTTCAAACAAATTCTAGACTAATACAATTCACAAGGAAGGAAATATTGTTGATAGAGTCTTTTCTTAACCTAACTTTGCTCATTAGAAACCTGAACTTTTTCAAAAATTATGAAAAGTTTTTGTTGCCTTTGTTGACAATAACTCATCACACATGGCAGAATTTAATGTTGACTCTTGTGAAATCAATTTTTGCCTAATACACTTAACCTAGATGGCTTAATCAAGGAAGCATTAAGGAAGGAACTTATGAAAAGCTTACAAGAGTTACTAGCACTCAACCAAAATACAAGCATAATTTCAAAATTAAATTCATTAGGTAATCTAGAACCAAGGTTATTTTATATAAAGTACTCACAAGTAACTTCAGTGGCTCTCTGTAAAAAAAAAAAAATTCTACACTTTGTTTAATAGCTGCTTTCATTTATACATAAATCTTGATAGTTTCATAACAACGACTATATATATAAAAAAACTTTCAAATGAAAAGTTTTGTATGTTTTTAAGTGATGCTTGTTCAAAATGTCATTCTACCATGACAAAGAAGGATTGTGTAGAAACTTGATATCACATTGAAAACAGTAAGATGCTTCATCTTGTGGAGAAGAAAACTGCTCTCATCCAACAAATAAACAGAGATTCCTTGTTGCAATTGATCATCGATGGAGGAAGTTTTGTGTATACATTTTTTAAGACAATCAGGGAAACCTGGAGAATTACTGTAACATTATGTGTATGAAGTAAAAAACAGGGATTTATTTTGTCACTGGTAATATTGGATTAGTCAAAAAGTCTGCTTATTATGTAGAAAATTTCCTTAATAAACAAAACAAACAATTTGGCCAACCTAATATATGGTATTTATAAAATACAATACTTAAATATCTGATACTCTAGAGTTCAGAAGATTCAACAATATATGAAAATCCTTAACAGAAGAGAAAAATAAATGATAGAGAGTTGAAAACAATCATCTTCACTATGAGAATGAAATTTGATAGTGTCAGTGGATGGTTGCAATTAAGTATCATATTTGTGATAAAGTTTAAGCTGCAATTCAGAAATTGGCATCTGTCTTCACAAAAAATAAAAGAGATTTAAAAAAGGTTTTGTATATCAAAGCAGATGAAGCTGTCCTTTCATTTGCTTTGACATTCAACCATGAATTGTGAATTATCAATTAGGGAAAGAACAAGCGATTTCCTTATGAAATAAAGTTTCTCCTAAAAAATTTTCAGTGAGAATTTTTGCCCCTTAGCAAACATGTTAAAAAAAGCTGCTAAGAATTAATGAACAAAAAACAGTGGAATTCTCTCTCTCTCTCTCTCTCTTTTACTGTACAATGGTAAAGTTCATCTAATAAGGGAAATAAAAGCAGTCAATTCAGACTATATGCATTGTGTTGTTTAACACAAGAAAGCTTCCTCTCAGTATAAAAGATATCTAATTTGATTTTCAGCATGAGGCAGAGACAGTACAACTTTAGTATATTAGTCTCAAGAAAGCAGTAGAAATGGACATGATGCAACTGATTTGGTTCACTTTTATAAACACTCTTTTGAGTTACTAAGTTGGTTATCTGAATCATTAAACTTCTTTTCTAGACAAGATGTGAGTCAGATTTTCACAAATATGAATTGTTTTGAATCTTGATTTTTTCTTTTTCTGTTGGGAATTAATTTAAGTGAGAAATGATTTTCAAAATAAGTTTCCTATTTTATTTCTTTTTAATTAAAGAGAACAAAGTTATGAGGCCGAATCTGAAGGGGAACAGATGAGAAATAAGATGCTTACCTCTGTTCAGTGTCTAATAGGTTCCATGAAACAAGGTCAGAGAAAGAATGTTTTTTAGATGCAGACTTTTGGTCTGAATGAATTTCTACAAAAGAGAAGAAATAAGAATCAAATGCAAAAATTCTGGGCAACAAGTCAATAATCATAGCATATTTGAATTTCTGGGATGAGGAGTTATTATTTACATGTGGATTATTGTCATCATCTTTGGTGCTATCACAATGTTTCAGTCATTGTGTTCTTTGGCCTTCATCAGGTGCTTGTCAATCTGGATAACTTTCAGGGAATTTTGAACTGAACCCTTTAATCTACAGGTGTAGATTGTTCTCATTTCACTGGCCATTTCTAGTTCTTATTTTGTACTGCTCAGTACTGAGTTCAAGTACATACTGCCTGGCTCTGGGACTGAACTATTACAATGATTATGAATGAAGGAAAGGGGACCGTGAAATGAATAAAAATACTAGACAGAGAGAAACACTACTGGAGAGTCAGATGTCTGAAAGAATCGGCACATATGCTAGGCTATGAAGATCTCCCAAGTATGTCTAAGATAGACATAAATAGGATATGGAAGCTGTTAATAAAGAAAGAGAAATGACAGCAAGGCTTCAACAACAGCAAAAAGAGAAGCCTCAGGGAGTGCATTCAAGCAGCAGGTTAGGTTTAAGTTTTTCACTAAGAATTGTCCCATGGGTGTGGTAGTAAAAAAAAAAAGAGAAAAAACTGTCAACTTAAAGTAGCAACAAACATCTGCAATAGATTTCTTCCGTCTCTCGACCGCAACACTTGTAGCCAAATCACAGTTAAAACGATAGTCCGACTTAACAGTCCAACAAACAACGTAGAAACGACAAAATGGGGTCACACGTCCAACCTTCACTCCTCACCAGCAAAAACGCGTCTTGCTCTTCTCAAAAAAAAAAACGGCTTGCTTTATACAGCCAAGGACCGACCATAATTTGCATGCGAATAACGAAACAACAAGATTTTGCGTTAACTGTCTGAGACCACCTGGCATAAAACATGGGCGCCGCCATTTTAGTTCTTTTTACCGCTGAGCATCTGGATTTTGCATGACACACAGATTCGTGGGCGTTTCCGAGGTAAGCCGTTTTCACAATTTTCCCCACACTCCCCCCTGATCTCATGATCACAAACAGGGTAGGGAGGTGGCGAGCGTTGCCGTCAAGTACCCCTCCAAAGCGGGACAACACAAGCTTCATCCTCATGCGTACTCTCGCCTGTGGTTTGAGTGTTGTTAAACACTGTATCCGCCGGGAGGCTGCTGATATCGGAATCACTACCCAGCAGGTTTAACTCCAAGCAGATTGAATGCTTACTACTCTCAGACTTGGAACCGCTTTCATTGCTCAGTAACGGTAGCGGTTGCATTACCGGTTGCAAGTCTTTAATGTGACGGGGCACCCCATCAACTCTCACAGATTGTGGGCTAATCACCTCCGTAACACGTCCAGTGTCGTATTTTGTTGTACACTTGCCGCTTGTGTTTTTGACCCAAACAACATCTCCTTTTTTCAATGTTCCTCCGGTCACTTCTAGTTCAGGCAGCGGGTTGGCTTCAATGCCTTTCACTCGGACATGATACTTGTGCAGTGCATCTGCCGGCGCTGTGGACGGTGAAATGTTATCTTTTGGGGCAACATTATACCAGTAAACCGCCTCCGATACTGTACAGCCCTTTCTGGTTGCAATGGTCTTGACGGTTCTGTGGCTTCGTTCTACGATGCGGTTTCCACTTGGCGAGTAAGCACATCAAAACCGCAGATGCACGTCCCAATTGTCTGCAAATTTTTTAAAGTCTTTACTGGTGAATGCAGTGTCGTTGTCGGTCAGTATTTCCATAGGTGGGCCTCACTCCAGGAAAACCTCCAACAGTCGAATGACGGTGCTCGCATCTTGTCGGCGCAGCGGCCACCATACTGCAAACCTAGAGGGATCGCAATCAATAAGCGTTAGGAAATTCTCACCATTGTGGTGGTTTATATCCATCGCTAGTCTGCTCCAGTTGCTCTTCACGCTCAGTTCTCCTCTTTCCCAGTGAACAAGTGCCGAATCGATTGACTGACAGGTTGTGCAGGCCTTCACAATGGATTAAACACTTTCTCTGAACACTTGCGGGTCGACTAATCTGGCAAAGTACAGAGTTCGTCTCACGCCCGGATGTCCACTTTGACGATGGATATTGGCCACCTGGTTCTCGTCCAGTCGTCTCCCTACCATTGCGAAGCTCTTGAGCGCCGGTTCTCCTCTCTTGAGCAGATCCAGCCACCTGCGCGGTACTCTGGTGAGGCAATCCGCATGGTTCTGACAGGACTGTACGAGTGTCACATCTATGGACAATCCATATTCTCCCACCAGCGATCGCATAGTGCCCAGCTGTCTCCTAACCAGCATCTCACCAGCCGCTCTTGTGCTCACCAGTGCCTTCCTGGTCAAGGTGTCAGAAATTCACCGGTGCACAAACGCCAAATCAGTAACCAAGTGCAATGTTGTTGCCTCCCACTGGAGGGCTAGATTGACTCCTTTAAGCACCGCATCGAGTTCAGCTAAATTAATATGCCTGGCACCATTAGTTGGACACAGCCAACACGCATCTTCAATGACATTTCCGTTTGCTTCCAATGCCAATCCTGTCGCCACGGAACTCGCATCCACCAAGACTGTGATCTCGTCACCCCTCATGAACCAGTCTCCTTTAACGGGATACAGTTCCCATGCGACAGAGAGAGGGATCTTTGATTTCATCATTCCATCCATTGGTTGCTGCAGTTGCCAGGCACTTGACGAATGCAACTGCCACCCTGAGCCATCCACACACGGGGAAATGTCCAACAAGTTTCCTACACAACGAAAACATGCGCCGACGAGTCAACACATCCAGGACTTCCGGAATCTGACTTCCTCGTTTCCATCGGAGGGTGCCATTCTCTTCCCAGACTTGCAAACCAAGAACTCTTGCGCCATCTCTCAGTCGCACTGGATCCTTGCACACCAAACCGTAACCAGAAAAGTGTTGTCGTACATGTGATGCAGAGACCAGACTTTCATTGATGAAAATATCATCAAAGTATGCTGATGTGGCACTTTCAATTGTGCGGTCTTGCGATGTGATGGCGTCTATAACGGATTTCATAATGAGTGGCGCCACATTTAGCCCAAATCCTAGCCGCGTAAGACAGAAGCGTTTGCCCTTGAAAATAACCGTTTGAAATGGCCACAATGATTCGTCGATGTGAATCTGAAGATATGTGTTTTGCAGATCCAGAAGCAACACATTGACTCCTTGCCACCACCACGCTCTCAGCTTGTGCACACACTTCTGCATTGGCAGTGAAAGCATCCACAAAGTCATTCAATTTGCTGTAATCGAGTACCAGACGTACCTTCTGTTTCTGCTCCTGCACGACTGCCATCAAGGAAATCAAACCCTTTGGGGGTCCCAGTTTTTCCTGGGGGTACGGAATCAACCAGCCGTTCACAATCCACTGTTGAAGCTCTTTCTCGTATTTTCCTCTGATGCCATCGGGCACTTTGTACTCTGCGACCTTGTTGTGAAGCTGAACTGGTGGGTCTTTTTGGGCCCATTTCCACTGAAATCCGGCTCACTAATGCAAAGGGCTGCACACATTCCTTCCTTTACCCAATTCCACATATCCGGCTGGCGTGATCATCATGCCTCCTAATGCTCGGATCACATCGATCCCAAGCAGCAGGTTGTAACCTCCGACGAGCCACCAAAACGTCGACTTTGGCATGATCTCCTCCATCTGTGAGGATCGACACAGTCCTGACACCACAACAGGCCCAGGACACTCCGTCAATTGTCCGAATCTCGATTTGTTGACTGCTCCATGTCACGCATCGATCAACGCTGACAATCGATCGGGAACATCCAGTGTCGATGAGCGCCGAGCACAGTTTACCCTCAACCCTCACGTTGACAACAGGCAATGCCGCATTTACTGACCGAGAGGGGACAATGGTTGCGACAACACCTTGTCCCCGGACTCGTTTTCCCGAGCAATCTTGTGCTGCATGGCCTAACTTGTTGCAGCGATAGAAGTGTAGTCATGCTCGTATACGTTGGCTACTTCCGCCTCTTGCGTCACTTCGGCTCCGGTAGTCCTTAGAGAAATGGTTTGGTCCACTGCACTTGTAGCACTTTGGGCCCTCCCGCGGTGTCTAGGGTGTTCTCACGGCTGCTGCGATCTGTTCCATGTCTTTCAATATGATTCGGGCCTTGGCTAGCAATTTGTCGATTTCCAGTGTGTCCAATCTTGACGATGCTCGCAGGAGCAGACTGGTATCGTCGGGAAGTCCTGCCAGGAAGGCGCATCCCAGTATGCAGTCCGTTGCTCCGTCAAACGGCACCGCCAGCCTTCACAAATCGGCCAGGTAGACATCCACCGTCTCACCCGGCTCGAGCCATCGTCCAACGAACTGTTTCCAAGCGATGAAGGGGTCTATTCCAAAGGCCATATATAGGGCACTCTTGATCTCCTCTAGGTCTGCATCGTCTCCGAGTTGTTGATATACGGCGTAGGCTCTCCTCGTAAGTCTCAGTGGGATGACCAGTGCAGGTTATTTTATTTTGGACACCCTGCAAACACATTCGTCCTTCTCAAACCATTTGACAACACTCAGGCCCGCAGGGGAACTGTCATTTTAGATTGAACTTGTTCATTGCTGAAATAGCATGTGATAGCAAAAAAAAAAAGAGAGAGAGAAAAAACTGTCAACTTAAAGTAGCAACAAACGTCTGCAATAGATTTCTTCCATCTCTCGACCGCAACACTTGTAGCCAAATCATAATTAAAACGATAGTCCGACTTAACAGTCCAACAGTGTAGAAACAACAAAATGGGGTCACATGTCCAAGCTTCACTTCTCACCAGCAAAAACGCGTCTTGCTCTTCTCAAAAAAAAAATGGCTTGCTTTATACAGCCAAGGATCGACTATAATTTGCATGCAATTAACGAGACAACAAGATTTCGTGTTAACTGTCCAAGACCGCCTGGCATAAAACATGGGTGCTGCCATTTTGGTTCTTTTTACCGCTGAGCAACAGGATTTTGCATGACGCACAGATTTGTGGGCGTTTCCGAGGTAAGCCGTTTTCATAATTTTCCCCACAATGGGACAATAGCCTAGTGGATTAAAACATTGCTTTATGAATTTGGTGATATAGTAATTGTGAGTTCAATCCTTGATCCAGGCAGTGTATACTTGGATTGAAGAGCAAGCAACAACTGAGCAGCACTAAATAACATGACATGGGCAGTAGAATGAGAACAATCTACTCCTGTAGATTTAAATAAAGGGTTCAGTTTGAAATTCCCTGAATCAACAAGTACCTGATGAAGGCTGGAGGACACTGCCAAAATGTTGTGATGAGAAAAATAGTCCACATGTAAATTATCTATCAACAGACTGGATTCCTTTTTGGTTTGACTCTTATGTCTCCTTGAAGCTTTCATTTTGTGACATCTTTATTTCTTTTCACTTTGCTTTATTTATTCTATTTTCTTCTCATATATCTCAGGTGTCTTTTATTCCAATTAAAACATTTTTTATTTTATTTTATATAAAAATATTTTAAAAATCACTTCCATTTACAATATCCGCTGCAATGGAAAATGGAAACAAATGCTGATGAAATATTGAGAAAATCAAGACTTTTTTTGTTTATCATTTACTGATTATATATAAAGATTTAAAAAATTATCCTTCTCCTTAAACATTAGTCAATTTGATTTTATAATTTTTATTTTTTTGCACTAGCATCCACATTATTGTTATCTTTATCAAAATGTTTCTGATGGTGTTAATCTTTCCTAAGCTTTATTATTATTATTATTATCATCATATCATCAATTATTATGAAGATAACATCACTTGTATACTGCAGTAATTGATGGAGTCAAATGCAGACAGGAAATCACGCTAGAAGTTAATAAAGATAAGGTTATTGAGAGATTGAAGAAGCATTTTATTTGTTATTTTAAACTTAATTATTATTTGAAAACTAATAACCATACTGTGTTGAAAAATAATTATGCTACACTGTGCTATTTTTATTTTTTCATGGTAACAAACATTCAGAAATTTAGTAATATTCAGTAAACTTGTAACAGAACCTTTTTCATCAAGAAGGGTGTTGTTTTTCACCCTTTGATTTTTGGTATGCTGAGGGGATTTGAACTTGAAAACTAATTTCTATTTGTCTTCATTCTTGTATCATTTTCACTTCTATCAATCGTGTGGAGTCATATATTGCTTAACCTAAGTGGTGAGAACACGTCTCTCCCAACCTTGGACAAAAGTTAGAAAATGCAATATATCCTGAGAAAGCCTGCAAAGTGAACTGAGTAAAAAAACAACAAAGACAAAGATGTTAGTTTGAAAGAATCATATATATTTCATCTTGAAAATATCTGTTCTAGACTCACCCACAGGATCAGTAAATAATGGGGAGATTCCTGGGCGATCTGATTCTGGTGTTGACATGATAGGTTGCCAAGATATGGAATCTGTAAAAAAAAAAAAAAAAAAAAAAAAAAAAGAAACCCAACTTAACCATTTTAAGTATATGGATAAAAATTCTGTGCAAACACACTTTAGAAATGTAATTTAAAATTCTTTTTAGTGTCAATGTCAAGTGAACAATATCAGTTAAAAATCCCAATCAAACAAAAGATAAATTTTTCTTGCATCAATAAAATCACTGATTCTTTTTAAAGAAAATGAAGATGTATCCACAATCACATTGAATGAATGTCTGACAAATTTGAAATTATTGGTTTGTTTTTTTAGTAAAATAATCTCTTATTAAACACATTCCTGTAGGCCAAATTGGTCAGTTCCTTGTATCGATCCAGAAAGTAGCTAACTCATGCTGCAAGGCTTCATTCTTACAAAAGTCAGATCAGACTAAGAATGGAGTATTACTACCATATCTTTGCTGGTGCCACCCTGTCATCACTGTCTAATCTATTCTCCACTCTTCAACTCTTATCCTACATGTCCTTATAATGCATTTCTTACCTCCTCTTTTACAACAGACTCACTCAGTAATTGTTCTGTTACCAGAGTACAAATCTATTGGCTTACCTCTCGTATGTTTGTCCTTTTTCTAGTTTAGATACTTTTTAGGTTATACACCGTTTTTGATCACTTTCTGTTAGCCTTTAATTATTACTGGAACCTATACAGTAAAAGCAGAAGCCCAAACATATGATTTTTAGTTTTCTCATCCTTCTAGTCTTACCCCCAATGTAACTAAGTAATTTTTAAAGCCTTTTCTCTCTATTTTAGTCTACTTTATGTAGCCATCTTTTATATCTTTATTTTACGTTTGTATCTCTGTATGAAGAATCCTTTTCAACATGTGTTCACCCTTTACACTGTTCCCAAATGTAAGCTTCACGTAACTTCCTACTCTTCTATGAACTTACACCGCAACACTGAAATGTATTCCTGTAAAAAACTTTATACATATTCACGTAGGCAAAACATTTGTTATCTTCTTTTACAAAAAAGGTCTTACTTCTATGTCCAAGCCTTTTGCTACTTTTGTTATATTCCATGTTACCCTTTTGTTTGTTATTCAGACTAAACTAATCATACCTATTTATTTTTCTAGTTTTACGCTTTTGGCTTTTAATAAACCTGCCAATAAACAGGACTTTGATTTCAGAGTCTTAATTGCATTAAGGCATTTATCTGGCTGTTTTTAGGTATGCGTGTAATGTGGAAGGGCTGAACAGTGACCCTCTACCTTGAGTGACACTTATGTTTTGTAGTGGATGAACTAACAAAAATTAGAAACCAAACAATTGATGGCATATGTAATACTGGGATAAATAATATATGCTTCTTTTCGCAGTTGGGAACCTTAAGAAATAAATTCCAGTCTATTATAATCTAACAACCAACATTATGAGTAAAGCCAAAGAAGGCATCAACTGAAATACAGTGATAAAAAAACAAAAAAAAAAACAGACATGAGGTTAGTAGGCTGATATAACAATATTTTATCTTAGAATGTGTATTTGCAAAAGATTCTTATTTACAAATTTTTTTCTTAGATGTTGAGTGGGAATTTTAATCTTGTGAAGAAAAGAAACTCACATTTATTTGATAATGAGAGACTTATCTAAAGACAAACAAAAACTTAAAATAAAAATACATTATTTTATCTAAAATTAAAAATATTTTATCTGAGAAATTTTTTATAACTTTTAGATATGAACTGATTTTTTAAACTCAGAATTAACATTTTTATATTTTTTAAAACTTTATCACAATGTAAATAATTTTTTTAAAGGAAAGCTTTAATTCTTCATTATGTCCTAAAGGCATAAAATAGCCAAAATAATGTGAGATTTATGTTTGAAATGCAAACAAATGTGCCAGAAAAAATAGTTTTTAAAAATTTTTCACTGCTTTACATTTGTTTCAAGTCATTTTCTTTTATTTTTATTAATGCTAAAATATATAATTGTTGTACTTAAAATTCAAAATATTTATGCAATATCAATATTAGACTGTTTTTATTTAAAACTTAAAAATTTAATTTATTTATGCAAATAATTATGTAATAATTTATTTTATTTAAGTAAATAATTATTACTTATAAATAAATTTATCTAAATAATTACAAAGCAGATGATGTTTATTTCAATTCAGGGGAAGCAACTTCTTCAGCTTCAAGAAAAAAATCTTCCCAAAATTCTTAGCAAAAATTAGCTATCAATTTAATTTTTCTAGAGTCACTACAAAACGTATCTTCTCTTTTAAATCTTTTTTCACCATTCAAATACTGTAAAAAACAATTTTCTCCTTTTCATCCCATTTGACCGTACTCATCTTACTTAAATATATGCATAAAGTTTAAATTGTTAATATTCATTTTCACACATACATACAAATGACTGTTTACATATCACTTTCACACTAAGCTCTTCATATAAAGGCATGAATGTAACCATTCCTATGCTAGTCACCTTGTGTATAATCTTGTTACTGAAATGCAACAATAAGAGACAGAAAAATGTGTTGCTCTTAATTATTCACTGAATCCTCACATTTAGTTTATTCTTCTGTTACGTGGAGAGGAAATGGTCACTACCAAGTCCTCTTAGTCTCTTGAAATGGTTTGAAGAACAAGAAGCCATATGATAGCCTAGTAACCTCCAGATATACAATGAACCAACCAAATACTACAAATTAAATCAAAAGGTACATACCAAGTCGAAAAAGATATTTCATTAAAGAAATCAGCAGCAACACTAATGGATTTGTTCAGTGTTTGTATTTATGTTCAGAGAATGAATGAAGGAGAAATGTTAGTTAAACTTATGCTGCTGCATCAGAAAGGGAAGGTTAAAATCAAGGCAATCAAACACATCCAAGAATCTATCTTGTTTAGGTTAAACCTATTCACAAGCAGCAGAGGAAAAAAAAAAAAAAACGAGGAAGAAAGTGGTCTTGTTTCTTTCACAATATTTCAACAAGTTGGTTCTCCAACCTTCATAATATTGCCAGATTTTAGGCAAAGTATTGTCATTATTTGCTGAATCAATTAAGACCAATATTCACACTTCATTGCAGAATTTCAGAAAACACCAAAAAGCCTGGAAAAACTGATCAGCTAAAACATGATAAAAAAAAGAAGAAAAAACAGCAAGAATAAAAATTAGACTCTTAAAAAGAAAATACTATCTTCTTGCATTATCAGAACATGGGGAATTAAAACTTTTACCTAATTTCATCTCTTGTAACACGCTACTTACTAAATAACTAGAAAACTTATGTAGGTATCTAATGATGCAACAAATTAAATGAGTTTTTATATTTTATGTTATTACAACTTTGTCAGCAATTTTTTACTTTATTTGAGAACATATTTTTACATTACTTTATTTGAGAACATATAACCGTCTCCTATCTTTTACATTTAATATTAAAGTGTTATGGAGTTAAGCTAGGTGCAAGTACTAGTGATCTATGGGTAAATATTAGCCTACCAAATACCTCAACTTTGTAGATAAGATTCAGAATTTTTCTCTAGTCATTTTTAGGGAAAAAAAAGAGGGGTTTTATATACTATCAAAATTGAATCAAGTCTTAGAGAAGATTTCAAAAAGAAAAACACTTACTGTGTTTCTGGGAAAGTAAATGGATTTTGTTTGTTTCATGTTGTAAATTCTTGAATGTAGAGGGGATTGAAATTGTATTAGTGTCCAACTGGGGATTTATATATACCCAGTCCTCCGGCTTGAGGTTGATAGTTGCTCCAAGAAAGGGTGTTTCCTTTCGTTGATATTTTGCATTAGAACAAGATGGTTTTTCTTCTTTGTTTTCTGCATCCAAAATTTGCCTGACTGTATTCACTGATTTCTCAGAGATAGTGACATCTTTACCAAGGGCAGTCCGGAAAGCAAGAAATGTTTTGGGTTTGGTTTCTTTTGTAGAATGGCCCTCTTCACAGTGTGTTTGTTTATTTAATGTCTTAACTGCTACCTGAAGAGCCTTTTCAGATACATGAACTTTTTTGCCAAGTCCAGTTTGGAAGGCTGCAATTGCTTTCACCTGCATGTCTTGATTTCTATTTTCAGGTAAAGAATTCAGCATTTCTTTGGATTTTTGGAGAGATTCTTTGGAAACTAGAACTTTCTGACCAAGACCAGTTTGGAAACAAGAATATATATTGGAAGTTGCAGAGTTTTTCTGATTAATACTGTTCTCTTCAAAAGAATTTGAGAATTTTCCACTAGAAAGTTTAAGGAAGTCCTGCTGATCACTACAAGAATTGTCCTTACTTTTTTCTTGACATTCATCATAAAAACAATTGTTATTGCTTTTATTCAAATCTGATTTAGTTGGGTTTTCTTGTAAGTATTCTAAGGTTTCTCTAGGAAAGGATTTAATAGCAGAGTTGACTTCACAAGTTTTCTTTTTTCCAAGTGTAAATTTGTGATGAGAATGGTCACTTGGACAATTAGCCATATTACCTAAAGGACTAGAAATATTATGATCGGTCATTTTATTGGTACCACAAGAATGTTGTTTGGTAAATCTTTCAGAAATTTCACTTTCTAACTTTTCAACAGCCAATGCCATTTCACATTCATGAGAACAGTCACTGTCATTTAAATATTGGTCTTTGGCATCAGAACATGATTCTATTTTTGAATCTCCAGAGACATTCTGGGAATTTGTAGGTGGTTGATTTTCATATTTCTTCACAGACTGCATGAGGACATCATCAGAAATATCTTGAAATTTTGAGAATTTAGCCTGTTCTGTGTTTGGGGTTAGAAGAGTTGACACACAGGATTTGTTAAAATCTGAGCTAGGTTTGGATGATTTTGAACATACAGACAAATAACTACCATTTTCATTATTATCTTTTTTCACTTTTTTCATTGTACAGTCAGAATCATGAGAAGTCAATTTGGAAATTGGCCGTTTCAGATTGTTCAAAGAGTGATGTGATGACTGCATATTTTTAGTTATGTTTGGTAAAACTGAAACATTATCTTCCCATGAACAGTTAAAAATGTCATCTAATAAATGATCATCATTATTGGCAACTTCAGTTTCCTTGGCCAATGTATCTGCAGGAGCCAGATCTACATGAGTGTTGTCACTGTGAACTTTAGTTAAGGATGAATGACAAGCATTCACTTGACTGGTGGTAAAGTCTGTAGAGAGAAGATCATTCACAACATTTTCATCCATTGCATCAACAATTTCAATTAAAACATCTTCATCTTGGAATATAAAACTATCAACAGATTTTGCAGAGGTAACCAATGACTCAACATTTGCTTCACAAAGTAATTTTTCAGCCTTCTGAGGGTGTTCTTTCATAGTAATTTTCTTATCTCTGGCAGTTGAAAATCCTACCAAAGAGGAAATCACTGATTCATCACTGAGAAGATTTTGAGCCTTCTTTAGGCTTTCTTCTTTCACACTGATCTGCTTTCCTTTTGCAGTTGAAAAGCCTCCACAGGACGTAGCCTGCATTGATTCATCACTGAGCAGGTTTTGAGCCCTTTTCAGGCTTGCTTCTTTCACATTGATCTGCTTTCCTTTTGCTGTTGAAAAGCCTCCACAGGACTGAGCCAGGATTGATTCATCACTGAGGTTTTGAGCACCTTTCAGGCTTTCTTCTTTCACACAGATCTGCTTTCCTTTTGCAGTTGAAAAGCCTCCACAGGACGGAGCCTGGATTGATTCATCACTGAGTAGGTTTTGAGCCCTTTTCAGGCTTTCTTCTTTCACACTGATCTGCTTTCCTTTTGCAGTTGAAAAGCCTCCACAGGACGGAGCCTGGATTGATTCATCACTGAGGTTTTGAGCCCTTTTCAGGCTTTCTTCTTTCACATTGATCTGCTTTCCTTTTGCGGTTGAAAAGCCTCCACAGGACTGAGCCTGGATTGATTCATCACTGAGTAGGTTTTGAGCCTTCTTCAGGCTTGCTTCTTTCACATTGATCTGCTTTCCTTTTGCTGTTGAAAATCCACCACTGGACTGAGCCTGGATTGATTCATCACTGAGAAGGTTTTGAGCCCTTTTCAGGCTTTCTTCTTTCACACTGATCTGCTTTCCTTTTGCAGTTGAAAAGCCTCCACAGGACGGAGCCTGGATTGATTCATCACTGAGTAGGTTTTGAGCCCTTTTTAGGCTTTCTTCTTTCACACTGATCTGTTTTCCTTTTGCAGTTGAAAAGCCTCCACAGGACTGAGCCTGGATTGATTCATCACTGAGTAGGTTTTGAGCCTTCTTCAGGCTTGTTTCTTTCACATTGATCTGCTTTCCTTTTGCTGTTGAAAATCCTCCACTGGACTGAACCTGGATTGATTCATCACTGAGAAGGTTTTGAGCACTTTTCAGGCTTTCTTCTTTCACACTGATCTGCTTTCCTTTTGCAGTTGAAAAGCCTCCACAGGACGGAGCCTGGATTGATTCATCACTGAGTAGGTTTTGAGCCCTTTTTAGGCTTTCTTCTTTCACACTGATCTGCTTTCCTTTTGCAGTTGAAAAGCCTCCACAAGAGTGAGCCTGGATTGATTCATCACTGAGTAGGTTTTGAGCCCTTTTCAGGCTTTCTTCTTTCTCATTGATCTTCTTTTCACTGGAAGTTGAATATCCTCCCATATTATATATTTTTTCTAATTCATTATCTCCTTTCTCTGAATATGTATTATAATCTTTTAATATTTGATTATCAAAAGTTTTTGCACTATTCTTTTCAATATCTCTCTGTTGCAATGGTGATTTTGTATCTGTTAAACACTTTGACAAAATTCTTGGTGCCTTGAATGGGTGGCTACCTTTGAACAACCTTTTAGAATTTTTCAAATTTGGAGCTCTTTCTTTGTTTTGGTCAGTCAAATTTTGATTAATTTTTAAGTTTGAAATTTGAGGATCACTATTTGAAAAATTTGTATTGATGTTTCTTTCTATTTTGTTTTCTGATTGTATAGATTTTTCTTCACTTATTGTTGTAGAAATGGAATTAATCAGATTTAGATGAAAGAAATTGGTTTGATTGAGAAGTTTCTTATCCATTTTCTGTGTCTCAGTTTTGCAATCAGTGATCAGTTGATCATGATTGTCTATAGCTATGTTTTTTGCTGCTTCTTTGCTTTCACTCAAATGTTTCCCATCACTGATTTTGACTGAGGCACCATCTGAAGCACACAAACATTCAAAATCATTTTTGCCAGTTTTGACATGGGAATCAAAATAGGCACTGACAGAACTTGGGTATAAATCCTTATTGTTCAATACTTTCCCCAAATATTCAATATTTTCTTTTTCTTTCTTTGCTAGTGTAACAGATGCTTCTTCTGAAATTATCTCTTTTATTTCATTGCAATTGTCAATAAATAATCCACAAGATTGATAAGATGGCCTGTAGTGCTGAGTCTTAGAGGTAGTGTTAGCATTTTGGCAATTTTGAATTTTCTCTTCTTTAACTTTGCCTCTTTTTGCCAATTCTGCAGACTCCTCTTTTGGTTCTAATTTATTATTATCTTGGTATTCTCCTGGGTCAGGATGGCAAACTTGTTCATTCTGACAGTGCAGTATATTTAAACAAGAACTATCATTTTCAGTAAATTCTTCTGAAAAATTATCAATTTCTTCCCATTTAACCATTTGGCTGGCAGTCAGTAAATTCAATTCTAACACCTCCTGGTTATTTTGATCAGTGGTTGAGTCTCTGATGGTATTACATACTTCTTTTAGATCCTTATTCAAGTTGGAGTCAGGAACCAGAGCTAATTTCTTAGGTGATCTGTTAATTTGTTGATTACATTCTGTCTTCTTGGAGAAACCTGGAGTTTTCAACTCAATTACTGAAAATGGGGCTGGTTGTCTGGAAGTCTCAGAATTTGGCTCACTTTTGAAAGGCTCTATTCTGGATGTCTCACAGTCATTCACTTTAAGAACTTCAGATTCCATGTTTTCGAGCATATGCTGAAATCTATAAAATTTTGTTTTGCTGTGTATTTCTGTGTCTTGGTGGGCTGATATCTGATTAAGCTTTACAAGTGATTGATTGTTGACATTGCCTATTGCATTAGAAGTAGGAAAACCTTGGGAAGTAGTAATGGGTTGGGCAAGTTCATGTTCAAAATCTTTGCTAAGAGGCACTGACTCAGTTTCTTGCTGTTTTTGACAGTCAGAAGAAGCAACTTTTGTGTCTTCAAACAGTTTACCTGCAGATTCTACAGGAATTGAATTGGTGGCAGAATCTACTGCTATTTCAAATTGAGAACAGCTCTCAAGAATTCCTTCATGCTAAAATGAAAAGAAACAGTATCATTTATATATATATATATATTACACAGACAAATATATGACTGTTTATGCAGCCTTTGATATCATAGTTAAAATCTATTAAACAAATGATAGAAAAAATATTCACTTTAATGTTTAATGTTACAGAATATACAAAAAGCATACAAAGTATAATTGAGCATATGAATAAATATAGTGAAAAATACTTCTAAAAATAGTCTATGCTCTGCTAGAAAATTGTTTACAAAATATTAACTTCTAATAGATTTCTAGAGGGTAAAGTTTACATTTTGCAACAACCCCGAGCTTGTATTAGTTCATACTTGATGGATACTGATCTTAATGGAAGAAGATTAAAGTCGTTCTCAAGGTAGCTATAAATGAATAAAATTCACTAGAGTTACAGTCATATTTAAAAGTAGAATTTGATGATTTAACATAAAATTTGTTTGAGTAAGTTTTAGCTCTTAGGTATTTCTCTCTCTTTCTCTCTCTCTCCATCTCTCACACATATGTTTTCTTACTTCAAACAAGTTTTATTTAAATGGGACAAGATGTGTCTGTTTAATTTTTCATTACATCTTCCAGTTTGCATTTAAGAATTAGATTGTCCAGACTACAGAAGTTTGGGGGTTAGGGTAAGGGCAATGAAATACCTAACAAAAGATACCAGATATCTCTTGTGTGAATTTAGAGATGCATAGTAATAATACTAATAATACACAAAAAATAATATCACAGAAAACATTTATATGAAGTGAAATAGATAACTATATTATAATGTGATCCAATTTATGAGTTTGCATATTAGAATAAATTAAAAATAACACATCATACCATAATTCTGTTAGCACAATACTGTTAAAATACATAAACTCTAAGAGGTTTCTCAGTAATTTTTAATTAATCAAGTAGAGATTGGAAATCTGTTCAAAGGAATTAACTCCTAATAATTAAGTTTTCTTAGCAGGAAATAATCTTTGAATGATCTGCACTCTCTATCAACCAGATAGATATACCAATGAAAATACTTAATTAATGATTAATAATTACTAATAATTAGACTTAGTGATAATTAGTATTTGCTATTTTCAAATTATTATTTTCCAAAGAAGAATCTGGAATGTTATCAGTCCTAAACTGGCATCTTGGCTTCAGTCACTTTCCCACTGCCATAACAAAGGTTCTCTTTCTCTTTACTATAAATATTTTCAGGGTAATTGTTCCAATGTGTTTTCCTCTTTGGGACCTCGACTCTCGACTTCACAAATTTAAGTGCAATAGTGGATTGGTCATTAGGTCTCATAATTTCACTGTTGAAATTGCTAGTTGTAACCATAAATTCTATGCTAATAGTTTCTTCTACAATTTTTACTCTTGGAACTATTCCTGTTTTTCAGTCAACTTTGATATTAAAAAAAAAACAGAAATGCAGTGTCAATCATCTTCTGATTCTTTGTACCCTGCTCTTTTATTGTTCTGTTTTTTTTTCACTCTCAGTAATCAAATGCATCTTAATGATTTATAACCTTGCTTGGGGTGAAATTACACACACACACACACACACACACTGGGGAAAATGAATGAAAAAAATGGAAAATTTTTCTTGTGATGTGTTTTGTCCTTTAAGACTTCATTGGGTTAAATTTGTTATGTTAGTGTGATACACATGTGCATGAATGAGGGATGCTGGGAATTAAATTTTTTTTTTTTTATCTAGCTGATGTTCATTTAGATTCTTTTTCTTTCCATCACTTTTATTATTAGATATCCCAAACAATTCACCACGATGAAAATGTCTTGAGTGTTCTTCAATCACAAGGTCATCCACAGTAAACTTGCACCCTGGCGCTTACAACATTTTACCATTGCTGGCAGAACTTCTATTATCTGTGTGGAATATCTAATAACAAAAGTGATGAAAAGAAAAAGAATCTAAATGAAATCAGCTAGATTAAGAAAGAAATTAAAATTTCTCAGCATCTCTTGATCATGTACATATATAGTCGCTCAAACAATACAAAATTAGTCTAATTAAATCCTAAAGGACTAAATGCATCATAAGAAAACTCTTCTACTTTGACATACATTTTTCCCCAATATTGTTATTTTCTGTAAATTGAGCAGAGACTGCTGAAAATGGTATTTAAGTGAATAAATTAAGAATAATAAACATAATAAAGTTCCTGTCTTGTGATTCCCAATGACAAACATCAGAGATTTTAAGAACGAATATGCAAAAAAATATGTGAAATAAATAAGGAAATTATTACCTGTTTGTCAGTTATTGAGTGAACATCAGAAAACTTGTTACATAATTCTGTATCTTTATAAACCAAAGTTCTTGTATCCAATTCTAAAAGAAGAAAAATAAATAAATATAAAGAAAGAATAATTTATAAGCCCTGAAATGCTTCCATAGGGCAAATCAGTGCATAAAAAGATATTTGTTACTCATTTAAATATATGCCAACACATTAAAAATTAATATCTGAGAAAATAAACTTCAAATTTTTTAAATCAAACTTTTTTAGTATTAATTAAAATCAATTAGTTTTTAATTAATCTTAAAATGATTGAAATTAGAGCAAAATGTGTTTACCAAGATCTTGTTCAATGGATTTCTTGGAGTACACTTCCTGGTTGTCTTGTGTAGAGATTGTTGTATTCGGTTTGACTGCACCTTTCAGAACATTCATATCTTGTACTTTAAAGTTGAAAGCCATTAGCGGAGATGTGTGACTGATTTGACTAGCTGTGGGATACAAGAAAACCTTTGACTTTCGTCTGAATTTTCCACAAAGGGATATGACAGTTTTAGGGGTTGAAGATGAGGAGGAAGTAATTGTATCAGAGTTGTTATCGATGGGATTAGACTGACTGGCATTTACTTTGGCTGAGACGGGCTCTTCACCCAGTGGGCTTTTGGGAGACATAAATGCTAAGTACTGATCTGATGTATCTTTCTGATTATGTGATGAAACCTTAATTTTATCATCAAGAATCAATGAAGAGCATTCAACATTCAAGCCCCTATCTTCAGAAATGTTGCCCCCTGTTTGATGGTAATGTTCAATCTGAGAATGACTGATGACAGATGTTCCTTGCAGGTTTCTCTTTAACATCTGATCAACTTCGCTAATCAGCTTTTCATTATAAGATGACGATAACTGTGTAAATATGATATTTTTACCATCTTTGTTTGCAGGAGAAACTGTCAGGTTTTCTGAATTTGGCTCTTGTAAACAGACTTCAGGAAATTCATTTGTCTTTTTCACAGTGTGAGAATTGTCAGAAATGTCTGCAGAAGATATGAATTGGGGAGAACTGTTAGATATTCGGTTAATTTGATGACTTTGATTGTTACAATCAGAATCCACAGAAGATAGTTTTTCATAAGCTAGAGATTTGGGATTAGCATTATGATTTTCATTGGTACTGGGAACCGCAGATATGTACCCTGAAGAATTAAGATATCTAGAATTACAGTTTAGACTTATGTTAGAAACTATGGATGACACATTTTCTGAAGAATCAAGGAAATTTGGTTTAATGTCCAAACTTTGAACAAAGATGGGATGAATAGACGATTTATCTTTTGAGCAGTGAGGAGATTGGGGGTCAGTTTTACAATTGGAGTTGAGATGGGATTTATGTACACCAGGTTTCAATGTTCTCCGTGGTGCTGCTAATGTGGATGAACATCCATGCAAGTTGTCTTGATCTTTTTTAAGAATTACTGAAAGTGGAGCTTCTACAATGGAGGTACCTTTGTCTGGTTGAGATGATGCCATTTGAAAAGTATCTTCATTCCAATTTGCCTCACCACTTTCCACATTACTCATTTTTGTATTTACATTGACTGTCTTCTGAGAAGTGGAATGACTGAAACAGTGTGACTGCATAGTCATAGGTGTTAAGTCTGAAAGACTTGTAGAAGACTCTCGAAGTTGACGTAATTTGTTAGCAGAACTAAAATACTTTGTATTTTTATCACACCTGGATCCAAGTGGAGGCAACTCTGAAAAGTGCACATGTTTTGGAGTGGAGCTAAAATGTTTCTTTTTTGATAAAATGGAATGTAATTGACTATCACTCTTGGGCCGACTCACTGGGGTATCAACAGAACCAGAGTTCATATCTTGTTGCAATTTTCTGTTAGAAATTGTTGTAAGTGGATCACTGGATGAGGATGATGTTGAAAGGGTTTTGTTAGGGCATCTTTTGGATTCATGTATTGGCAAGATTGTACTGTCATCTTTTGATTCAAATAAAACTGGAGAAAATGGTATGTTTGGTGATAAAGCCTTTTGGGTGTTAGCTGCTAATGGTGTTTTATCACAGTTTCTGAATGCATTGTTAATATCTGTGGACAACTGGAGAACCCCATTCAAACTGGACTGTTCTTTATCAGGAGAGAACAAGGCACGAGCCAAGGTCTTTGATTTAGTCATTTGTTCCTGCAATTCAGACTCATCTTTATCCAGCAAAGCACCTACAATAGAAACAAAAACAGTAAGTAGGTGAAGAAGATAAAAGAGAGAAACTTGAATATTATATTTATATATGGAATATTATATTATCTTTAGACTGGACAATAAACATGCCACATGTTACAATCCAGAATCTGAAATGTAGGAAATAAATTTGGAATACATAATCAAAGGTATTCTAGGAATTACTTCAAGCATTATCTTTTTGTAGGGATCACATTGCAGCTGGTATGTTCTCTAGCTATTTTTAGGCTTATGCAGCATGTGGTAATTTTTCAAGGAGCATTTTTGACTTGTTTTTTGATAATCATCATCTCTTTTCTGATTGGAACAACTCACAAATGTGAGTGATAAATATTTATGCTGCACTTGTAATCTATTTTTTGTTCAAAGCTCCTGGAAATATTGACAATGTCTTAGGTCATGAGACAACAAACATGAATTTAGGATTGACTAAGAATAACGTGCAGAAGTGATATAATCAACATCATTTTAGAAGCGTACATCTACAGTTTAGCACTAAAAAAGCGTACATCTACAGTTTAGCACTAAAAAAGAGAAGCATTAATGACACTTAATAAACCAAAGTAATCTCCTTTTTAATTGTTGTTTGCTTACTAAATATTACACTTTATGGATAAAATAAACCCAGCAAGATTCTTTTGGAATTATTTAGGTACATGAAAATCCATTGTTTTAAATGAAAATAAGATAGAAAAGCTAAAAATATGAGAGTGAAAATAAATCTATTCTCAGGTCCCAGATGACATGTGAAAAGTATCATATGCGAAAAAACGACTGACAACATGATTCACATAACATAATGTGAAATCTTAACTCTTTTCTGAAAGAACTGTAACATGACAATTCGGACCTTGCAAAATGTATGTCTTGGTTGGAACCAATAGAGGAAGTAATTTTCCTTTCAAATGACTCACAATATTGTCATGTGCAGTGGAAAAGGAAAAGAAAAAGTGAAAGTAACCTTCTGCTGTGTAAGTTGGAGGCGTGGCCAAAGAACTTGTCCAAGAAAATTGGGAATCATCAAGACTGATACCTAACTTGGGCAGTTCCCTTGATGAAGAGGCATTCTGTTGGAAAATGAATTGCCTAAAACAAAAATATTTCAGAATTAAAATCATTTCATATTGGCAAGAAAATGATAAAAGAATGAATGTGAAAATTCAAGAAAGTGAATGTTGTTAACACAGACCTGAATACATAAATTTTTGAATCAAAACTAACAAAGGAAATAATAAATGTCTTTTAGAATTTTAAATAAAGCTTCTTGATCAGAACCAGATAACTATTTAGAAGTTTCAAATGGATGCAAAAGCTTAAGTCAGTATTGTTGAGATAGGAACTTTATCATTTACAATATGAAATGCATGAAAAATTCTACAATAACCATATGTATGTAAGAAAATTTTAAGTTATAAGATGAAGATAACTCTTGAAAGCATACAGGTAATCAATTGCCAAAAGTTGAAACTGATTTTAATATTTTGAGGTTTCTTAAGATAATGTGAATAAATATTCAACTATTAACAAAACTTCCCAAGACATATTTGATAATTGGATATTAATTACCTAAAAATATCTTTTTAGAAATACCAGCATATCTCAATGTGTCAAAGACATAGGTAGAGAGTGTTATGTAGGATACCCCTATTAATTGGGCATCAATTCCACAGATGATTGGAAGACCATTGAGACAAAATCTCAACAGTTATCCACAGCTTCCTGAAATTTATAAGTGTACAATTTTTTGTGCAAAGAGACCCATCCATCATATTCCATAAATACTTGATTATGTTCATGTGGGGTAAATGTGGTGGCCACATTGTCAGAAGTCCCTAGAATGCTTCTCAAACCAATTCTAGGTAACTTGGGCACAATGATGGTACATTATCCTGCTGGAATAAACCATTTTTGTTGAGGTACATGGCTCCCATGAATGGGGCAAATGTTTGTGCAATTTAAGTGCAATGTAACAATCACCAGTCAAATAAGGAGGGTCATCAGACCCACTTGCACGTCAGTCTGCACAATGCTATGATGACAATTGTTGCCCATGACTTGTTGCCCAGGGGGATGGTGCCATGGTGATGGCACCATCCCCCAAATCCTCTCATCAGCCCAAAACAACTAAAACTGTGACACATCAGACCATGTCGCATGTTGCCAGTCTGCCAGGGTTCAATTTGTGATATCACAATCCTATTTAAGATGCTATCAGTAGAAGCTAAAGAACTAAGCTGCCAGATGCTGGTGCCTCCTGCATTGAATGTGGATGTGATCTGAAGCAGTGTTGCTGTGGTTTACTGTAGACAATTCTAGTCAGATGCTTCTGATCAAGATAATTAAGAACCCAGATTCAATCTCTGTGTGAGTGGTAATGCTTTCTATTAGCTACTCCTAATACACACATGACACCACAGAGTGAGGAATGTCAAATGTTTCCACACTTTCAGAATATCCCATTCATCAGACACTCATTATCATATGGTGTTCAGACTTCGAAGATTCAAACCATTTTGCTATGTGTAGCCCAGAGCATAGATCTGAGTATTTCCATATTATCAAGGCGTTTAGTAGAGCCACCTATCATGCTGCTATCCCATCCATGATATTTGGTATGTCAGTGGGTGTACACACATATACACACACTAGAATAATATCCAACACACACAAAATAAAAGCGAGAATTTAGGTTTGAAAAATGATTTGGCAAGTAGAATTTAAAAAGTCAATTACCTTTGTGTGATTTTAGGTGCTGAGTCATAAGTTGGGTTGGCAGGTGAAAAATCAAGGCAGGTATTGGTTGGTAAGCCATCAAATGTCAAGTCATCTATTTGTGGAGTAAACACTGTTAATAGGTTTGAGGGAGATAGAAAAGCATGAGACACATTTCTGAAAATGTGAGAGAATTCCTACAAATACTATTTTGTTCAGTATGCACCATTAGGAAGTACTTTTGAACATCCTAAATTAATTTACAAAAGTAAAAGGTAAGATTTGTATCAACATTAAGAGTGGAGAGTTGTGTAACTTTAAAAAAAAATTGTGCAACTCGAAATTTGAAATTGTTCAGAATTAATTGCATATTTCAACTTCTGTCATCATCATATTCATCTTGAAATTGTGCAGTTTTATATAAAACTAGAGTCAAATCTCTATATTAAACTGGAATAGGATCATAATATTGTTTTATTGCAAATGTGCATAACAATACTAGAAATTCAGTGAAGTCACATTGACTGATATAAGTTTTAAATAAGAAAATATTAAAAGCATATAAAATTCCCTCGGTAGTAATGGTGTACAAGATAAACTTGTGAACTACTGGTCCATATAATACAACTATTGATATTTACTAATGTAGTACAGAGTGATGATTAAACTCACTCCAATAGTTATGATATGCTAAGCATGGTTATAATAGGGTCAGCAAATATTTTAGGAAATTTGAACTTGTGGGCCAAGAAAGGCAATAAAACCCTGATAAGATAACACTATTATTTTTAACCCTTTATCTTAAACCATATCTGAGAGTATATATATATATATATATATATATATATATATATATATATGCATGTAAAAAACAAAAAAACCTGAATCCTACATGAGAAATTGCAACTTCCTTTAGGCTAATTTTATACTTGATGCTCATTATCATAAGCTATAATTTTACCCGAGATGTTCACTTCTACCTCACTTGAGTCCTTAATGATATTATTTACTCAAATTGCTATCATTATCATTGGTACCAGCTGATCCATCATACCTCAATATGACTCAATACACTCCTATCATTAACCAGCTGGAAACTACAGAATAAAGATATGGTAACTGAACAGAAAATACTGGTGGTAAAACTGTGTTTCCATTACATGTTCAACTGTAGTAATAATGTAGTACTTCCTTTTCATAAAATGTTTTCTCTTGCAATGTTTTATTCCTGTAAAACATGGAGGATATTTTCACTATTGTGATTTCTTACTTGTACTGATAGCTTGCTTTTTATATACAGTAATGATTTCTATTATTGTATTGCAGGTCATTTCTGAATTGGGGTTGTCTATCTGTCATTCCTCAGTAAAGAACCCCAATGCGCATGAAGAGACCAAATCACAATTTTCCTAAAATTTTTTTTTTTAATCTTGCTTTAGTTTGAGAGAAGTTTAGTTGTCATTTCTTGGAGGAACTGTATACAAAAAGAGAAAGAGTGATAAAAAGGAGGAGGAGGAGATGCTAGTAGGTTGGTTATCTACTATCTTTTTTCATTGATTTGTTTCTTTTTTTATGATTATCAACCTTTGACAGGTTATTTAAGGTCTGAAAATAAGATTCTAAGAATTTTATAGAGATAATGATTTATGTTGTACTAATTAACCCATAGTAGGGGGAAAAGAGGTGGATTTATACCTTTCTCAAAGGTAATTTCATGTAGGTGAATATAATGAACCCAACTGGAATTGGAACTCAGCTCTTCAATTTCCAGTTCTGAGCCGCTATCCATCAGTTGCACATCCAAGCTTACAGCACATGGTATTCGCAAGCAGTCACCCATCTAGGTATTGACCAGGCTTGACATTGCTTAACTTCAGTGATTGTATGAGAACTGGTGTTTCAATGTGATATGGCTGTAAGCTGTGAATCTTATTCATGCCTCCTCATTGAAAATAAGAGTATAAAAATAATCTGAAAGCAGAAAACTTGGGTGAGTGTCAACATCTTATTAAAAAAATTTAAACAAAGACAATCTGTCACTGTCTGCATTACACACTCACTATGTTCAACCCCCCCTCCATTTAGTTTGGGCCATTTCCAACAAAAGTTCAAACTAGTATGGTAGGGTCTCAAATTACATACATTCTTTGTACTTATGCTAAGATTTTTTCCCCCTTAGGAAAAGAAATAAAATTTGGTTTTCAGATTTTCATTATAATTATTATTTTACTCTCACTTATGCATTTTGTAAAAATAGAGTGATTTTGTAATGGACTAATAGCACATTATGTACTTAAAAATACTAAACAATTTTTCATGAATATGCCCTGCAGAAATGGGGGGGGAGGCTGTGTGAAATTATTATTATTATTATTGTGTGAAATACAGTAAATAATATTTTCCATCATGAATAAACATCAACTCAAATGCTTTTAATAATTGTGTTGAAGATTGAGAAATGAGGAAATTCTTGTTTCTGACATAAAATGAAATTAAATTGTGGTTGAAAATTTATTGTTTTCTCTCCTCAAAGTTGAATGTTAAGCAGTTAAAACTGACATATAGGCAGATTTAGATTTTAAAACTGAATAGCCTTCATTTGGGAAGTATTTAACTTAATTAATTTTCTTTCTTCATAAATATTTATATGAATGTTTTTTAGCATCTCATCATGATTCAGTCAGTTATGTGCCATGCGTGATACACTCATAGGCGATCATGTATGTTTTGATACATGACTGACGAGGCAGATTTTTTTTTTCTGCAGTAGGATTAGTGTCATGATTAGTAACCATTTTTATATTTAAAATGTTTTTGTATATATTATTGCATATATTTTAATCTTAATTCATAATTAGATATATTAAATACATAAATAAAAGTCATTTAATCTATACATAATAATAATAATGTTAAAGGAAAAAATGATACAAAAATTATTATTGAGTCACAGCAAATTTTATGTTCAAAGGTGGGTAGGGACAGATGAAATTCATGGAAGGCTGGATTTGACCATCAGGCCAACCCAAATCTACAGTGAGGTGTCCTGGATATAAATATTGTAAAAATGATTAAAGTTACTCAATTTAATTTGGTAAATACAAATCAGTTCCTGCTTTTCAAAACTATTTGTAAGATCTCCACAATGCAGTCATCATTGCTCTGTACAAGAACAAAGGGGAAAAATCTGACTGCTCCAATTACTGAGGAATTACTCTGCTCTCCATCACAGGAAAAATTCTTGCAAGGATTATGCTGAACAGCATCTTCCAGAGAAAGAAGCAACAGAAGCAAAATAGACATGGTGTTTGTTCTCTGGCAGCTGCAGAAGTTTTGGGAGTAAAAACGGGGGCATTTGTTGATCTGACAAAAGCATTCAACACAGTGAGCAGAAGAGGAATGTAGCAGATCATGTAGTAGTTTGGCTGTCCTCCAAAGTTCCTGAACATGAACATCCAGCAGCATGAGGAACAACATAGCCAAGTTAAATGAAACAGTAATCTCTCAGAGCCCTTCTTGATCATCAACAGTATAAAGTAGGGTTGTGTCCTGGCACTGACACTTCACTATCTTCTTCAGCATGATGCTCAAACAAGCCACAAAAGATCTTAATGATGGGGATTAAGTCTACATCATATTCTGTCTCGATGGTGGCCTGTTTAATCTATGATGATTAAAAGCCCACACAAAGAACTCAGAGCAATTTATCCAAGACCTCTGCTTTGCCAAAGATGCTGCCCTTGTACACACAGAAGGAACTTTGCAGCACGCCACTTTCTGCTTCACAGAGACTGCCCAACTCTTTGGGCTTGAAGTCAATTTAAAGGAGACAGAGGTACTCCAACAGCCTGCACCTCGGGATGAGTACCGCCCACTCTACATCATCATTGGCACAACTGAGCTGAAGACAGTTCATCAGTTTACCTACCTTGGATATACCATCACGTCAGATGCTAGGCTGGACAAGGAGGTTGACAATAGAGTGGCAAGGGCAAGGATTGCATTTAACAGATTATGCAATTGTGTGTAGTACAACAGTCACCTGAAGAAGGACACAAAAATCAGAGTGTATAGAGCTATTTTTCTCACCACTCTCCTATACAGCTCAGAGCCATAGTTCACTTACTGACACCACTTATGACTCCTCAAATGGTTCCATCAGCACTGCCTCCACACAATCCTTAACATCCACTGGAGTGACTTTGTCATCAATATTGAAGTCCATGAAAAGGTGAAGATCACCAGCATTGAGGCCATGCTACTGAAGTCTTATCTATGCTGAGGACATTTCCAGGATGGAGAATCATCACCTGCCTAAAATTTTACTGTATAGTGAGCTCTCCACTGACTAATGTGGCAGAGGGGCACCAAAGAAGTGATTCAAAGATTGCCTGAAAAAAAAAAAAAAAACCTTTGATGCTTGTCATATATACCATTGTCAATGGTGCTCCCTAGCTGAGAACTGTGAGACCTGGCATCTCACCATCAACCATGCTGTCTCCTCCTTTGTAAATACCTGCAAGGCCTCTCTCAAAGACAAGAGGCAGAGGATGAAGTACTGCAATATGCCATTGAGCCCCCACCCCATTACTTAATTTTATGAAAACCCCAAAACTCATTGTATATTTTTGTGATTTTCTTAATTAAATGCAGAAGACTTTGAAGGATATAAATCAATGTTTTTTTTTGTAAATTGAGGGGTATTTCTACTCAAACTTTGGCTCTGAATTGTAAAATACAAAACCCAACAAAGGTAAGATATTATTTAATTAAAAAGGTTTTTAATGGCTTTTATGAATTATATATTTGAAGGACATTATTGTCTGAAGTCAAAATATTTTTTTGATGAATAATGAATTTTTACAAAAACTGTTTTCTTTTTTTTCAATTTTAAATACAAAACATATTGAAGTTGTTTTCATAATTTAAAATTAAGTTTGAATATGTGTCTCTGAAAATGCTCTTATTAAAAGATGTATTTTTACTGATCTTAAATTTGAAAGCTTATTACAATGTGTGAAGTGTTTGCATTTTCAAAATAATTTTTTAATATGCCAAAAAATGTATTAAAATCGTTTCCAGCAAAACTACGGCGACACAATTCAGAAATAATGTCCCGTATTTTAAGAGTTGTTTCTCCTGATAGTGAAGATCTGGCTTCATAAATTGCATTGATTTTGTTCTGGCTAGCACGTATCAAATTCTTTTGACTGGCCATCATCGTTGCATTTTCAAATTTTTAATTTTCTTTTATTTTTTAAAAATGTTTCAATAAATATTTTCTCTTCAATTTTTTTCTTTTTCAGTGAGAGATATACTGCAATTATTAATTTTTCTTTCTATAGATTCAATTTTTAGGGACACATTTTTTGGACATATAAAAAGTACTTAAAAAAAAAATCAATAATATTATACCTTTGAAAGTATTTAATTTTCAAGAATTACTTTGTAGTTTAAATAAGCTGGTACACTTAAAATTTGAAAATACTGTTACTTCTGTCCGATAAAATGCCCTGTTAATTGTCAATAGATTGATGTAAATGTCAATTCACACTCCAAAACCAATCATGACAGACATGCTTCTTTCATTTCCAACTAAATTTTTTCTGCTAAAAAATTAAGTAATGTTTGTTTCCAATTGCATTAAGTATACCTTAATTGTTCTAATTTTCCTAAAATAACTTTTGAAAAAAAAACAAACAAAAAAACAATTGAATTTTACAAGATTTTAAATGGAAAATTTCACTTTTGTTTACAAAGTTGTCAATGCTGACATGATTGATTTTTATATAAATTTAAAAAAATAAAATTTAACTAAAATTTCAGACATGCTAGAAAGGATTAAAAAATATTAAAAAAATATTTTGGTCTTTCCTCTTAATAATAAACATTTCGACGATAAAAATTGTTTAATCAAGTTTGGGGCCTTTTTTTCATCAGGGTATGCTCTTTTTTAGCAAAGTATTGAACATACTTAGTTAAGTACCTCAAAATATTCAATAAAATATTAGATAATTGCTTAAGATATTTTGTTAATTTAAAAAAATTATCTGGTAGTTAAAAAACAAAAACAAACCGTTTTTAATCAAAATTTGTAAATTTATGTCAATTTTGGTCCATCATACTTGTCAACACCATCGGCTGTCAATATATTGATAGGGACGTGAAAATAACAAGACCCTGTGGTCAAGAAATGATTGTATAAAAATTTTATGCCATAAATAATTTTTGTTTCAGAACAGACTAATCTAACTTTAAATTTGCTAATTTTTCACAAATAATGTTTCAGAAATATATATTTTATTTTTGCAAGATTTTTAAAACCGAGAATAAGTATTGTTTACAATCTGTTAAAAAAAAAAAAAAAATTAAAATGGCCATTTCCATTGGTTTTTCTGAAGAAGAAAAAAGAAATTAATCAACTAAAAAAATCATTCTAATTTCTACTATAAATACACAATATTTTGCTTTGTGAAATTAGAAAATTTAATCCTTTTGCTTTCAATTGAGGCTAAAAAGAAAGATTCAAGATTTTTCATTCATGAAGATACATTTAAATAGGTACTGCCATTGAATATCTATGATACCTAAGGTTTAAAATTAATTTTTAAAAATGAAAATCATTCTTGAAGATTTCCTTTTAGCTTTAATTGAAATCTAAATGATTAAATTTATTATTTCCAGTAAGTAAAATATCCTGGTGTATTCCAGATAGAAATATATAGATTAGAATGTCAAATATTTGCTCGATTTTAAAAAAATTTTCTTAAAAGCAGCCATTTTCTTAATTTTAAATTTGTAAAAAAAATATTGGTTTTAAAAATCTTCCAAAAATAAAATATATATTTCTGACACATTATTCGAGTAAAATTAGAAAATTTAGAGTTAAATTAATCTGATTTGAAATAAATATTACTTACTTATAGCATAAAAAAGTAATATACAAGCATTTCTTAACGATGGGCCCTTTTTTCTTTGATCTTTATTGATGTATCAATAAGTACCGAGGTGATGACAGCTCTTATGAATGATCAGAATTGACATAAATTTACAAAATCTAAGTGAATGCTTTTTTTTTAGTTTTTAACTACCTAACAATTTTTACAAATTAACATTTTCAGCAATTATTTAATATTTTATTGACTTTTAGTTATGTGTCAAGATGCTTTATGAAATTTGCATTTACTCTCTAGATTCTTAAATTTACCAACTTAAACAATTAACTGAAGTATGACGCAAACTAAAATACATAAAATAAAAATATTTAGTGAAATAGTAATTAAAAAAAAGTAAATTGATTTGCAAAGATGTTAATGATGAAAAAGAACTGAGTAAGGAAAGTGAAAAAATTTCAGTGATCTTTTTAAGGATTATGTCATGTATAGCTTCCCATAGGTAGAAATTGGAAATGTTTATGCACTAAAATTTAAAAAAAAAATATTTGGGTACAAACAACTGTCAGGAGCTTTTCATTTTTTTTTTATTTGTAAATGAACTGTTCACTTAACAATATCACCAAACCACCATCTTGAAGCAATGCAGAATTTTAAATGATTTTTAAATATAAATTAGTTAATTAAAATTTTTAAAAAATGAAAACAATTCTTGTAAAAACTAATTATTTATTGAAAAAATTTTCTTAAGACAATAGTGTCCTTAATAAATCTTATTTATCAAAGCAATTAAAGTCTTTTCTAATTAAACAATGTCATAGTTTTATTGAATTATTTTACAATTCAGACTAGATTTTTGGTGAATGGAATGGGTTAAATGTAAAAAAAAATTGATGATTTACTATCTCCAAGGAGTCCTGCTTTTAACTAATCAAAAAAATCCCTGCCCTAAAAATTTAATTTCTCAAAATTTCATGAAATTATATAAGTGGGTGGTAACATATGTAGAAAAAGAAAAAAAAAATTTTTTTTTTACCAAGATTTTCTAAAAAAATTTAATTCATTTCTGAATATATCCTGAAAGTTTAATTAAAATCTGACAATTATTTGACTTTTCCAAGAAATTACAAATTAATGTATATTTCACCAGAAAAAGCACAAAAAAAAATCCAAAAAAAAAAAAATAAACCCTTTATTATTGGTTCGGCCATTGATGTAAGCAAAACAAGATTTTTAACAAAAATTTTGAATGTGCTAGAAAGGATTAAAAAATAATAAAAAATAATTTGGTCTTTCCTCTTAATAATAACAAAGATTTCAGTGATAAAACTGTTTTTTATTGAGTTTGGGGCCTTTTTTCATCATGCTAAGCTGTTTTTTCCGTGATCAAGTAGAGGTACCTTATATTAAGGCATGTCAGGCTATATGACGGTTCCGTATCGGATACAAGTTCGATTCCTGTCAGAGGATGAAAATTTTCTATGAAAATTTCTTGGACATTCAGGCTGGTAAATGTTGTTTAATACTGTTTATTATAAAACAGAGCATTTACTTAAATATTTGTATCGATAAAAAGAATGTATAAACATAAAAATGTCTTTATTATATATATATATATATTTAGGTGAATTCCCTAGATAAAAAACAAATTTATTCATATATATATTAAAAAAAAAAAAACTTCATTCATTTTTCTTATTTAGAACAACTTTATTTTGTGATTGGTGTTCTGGCTTACTAGAAAACTCTTACAAAAAATCCAACTATATAAAATTTTATATTAAGTCGAAACTGGCAACTATTTTTTTTATTTTTACTCACTATTTTGTTATTAACTTAATTTTACCACAAAAAGTTTTTTTTTTTTAAACTGAAACAAATAGATTTCATTACATCATGTCATAATTTCCTTTTTTTCTGTTTGAAAACATTCTATGATTTACAAGTGTCATATGTTGTATTTCCTTTTTTTCTTCTTTCATTTTGTGAAGAAATAGATTTCACATTTATTTCCTAAAATGTTTTTAACTTATTTTTGTTCAATCTTTTTCTCTTACAATAGTATAAATGTTGATAAAATTTAATTTTATTAACATCTGAAAGTCTTTTTCAATAATTTTTTCTTTGGATATGGTCACTCAGTAGTGATAGCACTAAACTAAACTGAACTGAAATTTTTATGCAAATTCACAGTGTGAAAATGAAACCGAAATTTTTTTGGTTAAATCGCCCATCTCTTTATGTGCTTGTGTGTGTGTGTGTGTATTTAGGCAGCAATCCTTCATTTATGCATGTTTCATTAAAAACGACAGACAAAGTACTACGGTTAAGCTTTTTATTTACTTTTTTTCTTTTGTTCGCACAAGAGCTTTCCTTTCTGGACACAGAAACTGTCCAAATATTCTATAGTTCCGAGCACCTTTGGCTATACTTTTAGCCATTATCAAGGATGATTTTATTTTTCAGTTTAATTGAGTGTGTGTGTTATGTGTTTGCTTTTAGAGTGTTATAGAGGTGTATTTATTTTCCAAACATGGTTAGCACATTGTGGCCTAGTTTGTAGTTAATATTGTTAAGAGTTAGCTTTTTCTTTTTTATTATTAGGGCTTCCATTATTTTTAAGCTTTTTTGCAAGTGGATGAGGTTATTATGTTTGTGTTTTCTACTAGTATGTTTCGAATGGAATCTGGTAGGTTTGAGTGTGTGTTAAAAAGGGGTTCTTTTGTTGCTCTGGTCAAATAGGTGTAAGGTAAGGCATCTGGAAGTTGTGTGACTGATGTCATTATTTATGAGTTCGGTTTGATGAGGAACACAGTTCCTTAAGGGGCATTTGAATTCAGATAATGTTCGTTCATTGTAATTTTGAGTTGGCTGGTGTGTTGCTGTTTTTGAGGATGTGATTAGCTGTCTTAAATTTTTTATAGTAGATAATTAATTTGATTTTTTTTTATTTAGGTCAATTGGGGTAGTGTATTTCTTTATAATATTTCTAAGTGAATATTCGTCTTGTTTGTAGTTAATGTGCATTTGGTTTTTGTAGAAAATATTTATGTAATTTTTGACTGTATGTTCACTATCATTGTTATTTACTTTGGGGAGAAATAGTCTAATTTGGTGGTCTATAAAGTGGTTAGGGAAGCCATTGTTAATTAGTGTCTGTTTTACATTATTGAGTTCTTTAAGGAAGAGTAGTCGAGAGGATGAATTTTGGTGTGCTCTTTTTAGGTATTTTATTTTATTTTATTTTTTTTAAATAAAAAGCTTAACTGTAGTTCCCTGTCCATCATTTTTAAGGAAACATATATATATATATATATATATATATATATATATCAGTCACAATGTGCTGACCATGTTTGTAAAATTAAAAAAACATTCACATAACTCTAGGCACATACATAAAAATATACATATTCAGTTAAAAATAAACAAAATACAACATTGATAATGTTTAAAAAGAATAGCTGAAAGCGCTCAGATATACAGAACATTTGGATAATTTTTACACGCTTGAGATGATTCATGAAATCACAAAGACTATAAATAATTACAGCTATTGCTCATGAGGCAGTTGGAGTATGTAACACCACCTACAATGGCGTCACCGGTATCTAAAGAACTGAATGTACAATTATTTCAGGATAATTATGAATACACACAAGCATGGCTTAGGATAGTAGCAGCTAAATCATGAACTAAAAAGCTAAAGGTTTTAAAATCAATCAGAAAAATGAAAACATTTCTTCCTAGATTATTGCTAAGTTATAGGACAATACCACACGCTGGAAGATTGAAATGCCTGTCTACTCTCATGGGTAGACAAATTAGAGTCCCAGTGACCATGTCTTATGCTACAAATGAAAAACTATAGTATAAAAAGAATAGTGAATCTAATTTAAAAGAGGCAAGATTCATAATGCAAAGTGGACAGAACACTATAATAGAAAAAATGGAAATACAATATTAATGCATACAGACCAAGTTAGATTGCAACAAGATAGCGATGAAGAAATGTATAGTGAGCCTGAAAGTAATGAAGGAGAAAATGTCATGTCAAGCCAAGACAAACATTACGGTGAAATCAAGAGCAATTTTGGCTTTGAAGATGAACAATAATTGCAAGAACACTCCTATGAAAAAAGAAAATGATCGCAATCTTCCATATCTAAACAATCTCTTGGGGAGATGGGGGATGAAAGTGAGGAGACAAAAGCTCTTAAATGTACCAGGGAAAATAAGAGGTTAAATTTGCATATGAAGTCACAAAGACTATAGATAGCTACTGCTATTACCCATGAGGCAGCTGCATGCATACTACTTCCTGTGAGTCAGTAACACTACACACACTTTTTGTCTAGAGAAGAGGGAGCTAAACTAGGAACCTCCAGTCTAATGCTCTTCCACTTAATGTGATGAATTATGTGAAGTTAAAAGAGCTTCATGTGCTTTGCATGATCACCATTTGCAATGTGGGAAAAGCCTTATAATCCCATCAACTAATGAATCTTCATATGTTTCACATGTATTTAAGGATTCATCTGAAGAGACAAACACTTTGCTGCTTGTAGCCATAGAGAAAAATTTGCAATTGGCTATGATCTTCAGTGAATCATGCATTTCACAAGTTAAGGTGTTGGCATGAGTTACTTTTTTCCTTTGGTGGCAAACTCAATTTGAATTCTTTCTCTCTCTCTATCTCTGTTAGTGCCACAGAATCAATTCGCTGTCAGGCACACAAGCTATTTTAGTCAAGAAAAACAATGTGCTAATTACAAGAAAGTAAGGAAACCTTCTTGGCCTAGCCAAATTCTTTCTTGGCTGTGCTGAGAATTTTTCTGAACCCTCTCATACTTCTGTTTATTCAACTATAACTTACATATTGAAAGAGCACCACTGTTGTGACCTTATGCCAGATGAGGCTGAGTTTAATAGAGAAGGAAAAGAGGAAGAGCATGATAGTAGGGACAAATAGTATAGAAGGAAGCGATTAATGGCAATGATAGAAAACAAAAAAAAAAATGCATTTATAGAGGCATATGAAAACCTAAATGGATTGTGTGACATCACAGTGATTTTATATGCAAGAAAAATAAGCAGTCAATATTTTAATTTTTAGAAGCATCAGAAAATATTTTTTTAAATGCTAAGGACAGAGGAAAAAGAAATTCCTGAAATAGTTTCAATTCTTATCCACAAATAAGTGACTTATTTTCAGGTTAACCTGTGAGTATCACCAACATATATTTGGGTAAAAAGTTGATCTGCTTTTTCAAGAATTGTCCAAAATTGGAGATTTTTATATTTCTTTTTAAAGAAGAGCAGATTTAATAGGAAGGTGATAGAGAGAAAAGATGACAAGCATGAACACAAGAAAGATTCTCATTTACTTTTGAATGTTAAATGCTAAATGACATTTCTGGTTCAAAAAAGCATGTGCACTCTTCAAAAAGAAAAAGGAAGAAGAAGAAAAACACATGGAATGAAAGCAAACAATGCTGAGAAGGTGGGGGACAAAAATAAACAAAAGAGATAATGAAGTAGGAGTTGTGGGAGTTGTAATACCATTAGCTTTTATCAGCATGTGACACTGTCAAATGACAATGGAACTCTTCTGCTTTGTGAACATACACACTTACTCCTATGTTTCAGAAATGCACTCCCCAACACTACACGTATGTGTATATGTGTGTATATATATATATATATATATATAAACAGAACTTGGTAGACAAAATCAAACAAGTATATGCATACATAACTTATTCATTCTGTGAGATGACAATTATGTGAGGAGCTATTCTTTGCAAACAGCTAATGAGTAAAATGTTGGTAATTTCCCCTAAATATTTGTGTTATTTACAAAAACATCTGAAAATAATAATTTATAAAGAAAAGTACAAATTATTTTCTTCCCAACTTATACAAGTAAATGACAAAACCTATGAAAATTAAATAATGAAAAAACTACTATTACAAGCATTTCAGACAATTCACAAATATTAACAATTAGATAAGAACATTTGGCTTGGGTGATAAAATCAAAGATTCAAAATAAGATTTATTTATTTATTTTTTAAAAATCATTTCACTCCAATCAAAGCAGTAAAGCCGGTAAGAGGTTACTGAGTGTGGGAGAATATAAGAAGAAAACAAAAATCACTATTAAAGAAAGAGGACAATAAATGAACAGGAATTAAGAAGACAGAAGATAACAACAGACACTGCATTTCAATTTTTGAAGAATAAAGTTGACTGGAAAGTAAGTGAATGGAGAGAAATTTCCACAAGTGAGAAGTGCAAGAGAAAAAACTCTTAGCATAGAACTTAGGTTACACTGAGCCATTTCAACTGTAAAATGATGAGACCTTGCTGCCAATCTAGTACTACACTTAAATTCATAGAGTATAGATACCATAGAGGAAAGTTCATGAAAACAATTACCATGAAAGTATTTATAGAAAGGGCAGAGGGAAGCTATGTTATGGTGGTGGGAGAGTGATGGAAGTTAAGATGCCATGTCAGGACCAATAACAATGTAGATTCTTCTTTGGGTTGTATCAAGAATCTCTAAATATATAACAGAAGAACCAGACTAGATGTGGCAACAATATTCAAAACATGGGCAAATGACAGGCTTATAAGATAGATTTTAGCCAAGAAAAATTGTCTAGCACAACACAGTGAACCAACTTTCGCAGCAAACCTAGCAATTGATTCAATATAATCTTTCTACTTCATGTCAATGGAAAATGTCTAAGAAGGTGCAATGAGTCATTCTCCTGAAGGTTAGCATCAGCCATATTAATGGAAGGTAAAGGGTTCTCTCAGATTGTTAAAAGAGAGCATTTTCATTTTGGAAGCATTAAAATTAACAAGTCATTTCTTGCCCTAGTTAACAGATTGTAGGTCATTTTTGAGATCAGCTGCTAATTTGACCTTAATGAACCGGTCAGACTTACTATTAAGACAGGAGTAAATAGTTTTGTTCATCAACAGATACCGAGTTGAGAATAGATTAGTTGTAGACTTAAAAGATAAGTAACGGCAAATTACACCCCTTTCTATTTCTGTTGTAATTGTTTAAGTTATGACTGAGATTAATTTGAACAAATGCATTTGCACTGGGTCTCATTTTGTTATGAAAAAATTTAAAAAAAGACAAAATTGTTGAAAACTCCTAAAAATAAGCAGATTTAAAGAAAAAAAAATGATTATGTATTGAAATATTATTTTATCTGTTCCAATAAGAACTTACCTTGTAAAGGAGTATGTTTAAGTTGAACTGGAGAATGCCAGGTGTTTGGTGTGGAACTACTTGCATGAAGAGAGAGAGATGAAAATCCACAGGTATTCTTTTTTCTATTCTGGGGTGTCTTTTGAAGGAGTTTTTTCAGTGAAGTTTGAAAAAACCACAGAGAACAAATGCGACCTGATAACAAAATATATTAAAAAAAAAAAAAAAAAAAAAAAAAAGAAAACAAGAATAATATAGGTATATAATTCCAAGATAAAGAAATTGAATTGTGTGAGGAATTTACAGTCAGTAAATCAACAATGTTTTTTTAAAAAAAAATATTTAGAATTTCAGTTACACATTAACTTCAGACTCATATGTATGCACAGTGAGTAAAAGCTACTTATCCTTTTCCTTGATGTATGAAAAGCTATAATGATGTAAGAATCTAATACATTGAAAAGCTTTTTTTTACTTGGATCGGGATTCAGAAAAACAAAAATAAACTTCCATAAAATTTAGAATGATATATTTTTCATCTCTTTCATTGTTAATTTTACAAAATTCAGGAATATAAAAAAAGACAGAAATCTATGATCTTATGTTAGGTACCTCCACGAGATCACTCAAAAAAGAGCATGATGAAAAAGATGCCAAACTTGACGAAAACAAAATTTTATCGTCTAAATGTTTATGTTATTATTAAGAGGAAAGATCAAAGTATTTTTGAGGTATTTTTTTTTACATTTTTTAATCGTTCCTAACAAATCCGAAAATTTCGTTAAAAAAAAATCTTGTTTTTTTTTGAGTCAGCAAAATTGATCATTTTTTCCCATTTTATAGAATTAATGAAAATCTCAGTTTGAAATTCTTTTAAATATCAATTATCATTTTTTCAAAACTTACTTTAAGAAAATCAGAAATTATAATGTTTATTTAAAATATTTTGAACCCAGCTTAACTTAGCTTCTGTGTCAAAAAGAGGTAATTTGAAAATAAAACAAAGCAGGTCATAAACTTTCACGTCACTTGACAGGTGTTGAATAACATATTGATGGATTCTGTGAAGATAATTTGTTCTACGGAAGGAGAAAAGTGAAATATTTTACATTTAAGTGAACAAATTATTTACCTTGTTATTTTTAAGGAAAACTTTCAGCACTCTAATTTTTTGTTTTTTTTGTACTTAGCTTTCACCTTTACGTTTATGATGCTTTATAGTAAATATATTATAAAGAAATTAAAACAAGACTGTTACGAATGAGATTAAATTTCATAAGAAAGGCATCTAATTAATTTATAAGTACCTTTCTTATGAAATTTTATCAGAAGTGTACATAAAATACTATAATTTTTATGTACATTTACTACATTTTACTGTGTTATTTGTATTTCCATTCATTTTATTATTAATTTTGATATTTCATTTATGGAAAAAATGACATAACTGAGATTAATATAAAAATAAGATCATATAAATTTCATAAAATGATACTGATACTTTTAGGTACCCTTCTCAGTTGAAATTGAAAAATCAAATAAACTTCTCCACACGTGTTTCGCAAAATTAAAGGCCTTAACAGCAAGAACAATGCTTAACTCAAATAACGCAACTTAATTGTATTCTGGTTGGTCTTCCGTACTTTATAATTAGAGCCCGATTATAAACACAAAATTACATTTCTTAATTACTGCGGGTCTTCTGATTAGTCAAAACAATACAATTTACAATGCACTAAACAAAGATCTATCTCATCAGGACACTTACAAAGCCCGATGCGGCTTTTAACTAATTTTATAATATTTTAACAACTTAAATGTAAAAATCTATTATAATTAAAAAATAACAAATAATTGTATTAAAAATTCATTTTTCATCGAAAAATTTTTTTGCTTTCAGAAAATATTGTCCATATTCATAAAAGCAAATAAAAGCATTTGAAATTAAATAATATATTTGTTTTATTGAGTTTTGTATGTTACAATTCAGAGCTGATTTTCAGGTACGTGGGGTCCAATTAAAAAACAAAACAAACATGATTTGCATTCCTCAAAGCCTTGTGCTTTTAACTATTGTAATCACTAAACCCGATGAAATCGAATTTGTAGCATTTTCATAAAATTAGTTGGGGGGGGTAATATTTAAAAAAATATTTCTGCCATGACTTTAATAAAAGAAAACATATTTATAATAATTTTGATCATCTGTGAATACTTGCTGGAAGTTTCATTAACATCCAACAATTATTTTCATTTTTGCAAGATTTTCCAAATTAATGTGCGTCCTACAAAAAAAAAACGTGCTAAAAATTGTATATGTTATTTTACTAGTTCTGGTGATACAAAGAGAAACAAGGATTTTTAAATAAAAATTCAGATTGTTTTAAAAAGAAGGAAAAATTTTAAAAAATAAAATAAACTTTGATCTTTCCTCTTAATAATAACAAATATTTAGACAATAAAATTTTGTTTTTGTCAAGTTTGGCGTCTTTTTCATCATGCTATGCTCTTTTTTTAGCGATCTCGTGGAGGTACCTATCTTATGTGATATAATGTTTGAGCCCAAAGTCATAATTATTTAGCAAAATCCTTTTGACTCCTTTAAATAAAAAGTATACAATTACATCTACCATACAGTGTCTTAGGCCCTTTACACATCTTGCATAATAAAACTTAAATTTATATAGCTGAAAAATATAAACTATTATAAATTAAAATTTTAATATTCCTGATCCTTTATACATATAATGCATGTTAAAAATTCTAACGATATCCATGTAATCCAAAGGTTCTTTGCACTTACTCAAAACCGAAATATACATTTTTTTTTCTCGTCTTAGTGGTTAAAAACCTTGTTTATTTTATTTAAAAAATACAAGACCTTTTTTTTTAAAAAAAAAATCTTTTTACCTATACCGAATCACATATTTATCATTTTGTTCCTTTATCTTGCACCATCTTTCAGGCAATGTCATAATTCCATCCTTAAAGAAGTTTTTATTGTTCTGTGCAAAGAACTGCTTTTCTAGACAGTTTTTGCAGATTTCTAAAGTTAAATTTTTATTTGAGAAAATTCTTTAAAAGCCAGAATAAATGGTTATTTCAAGTTGCAATATCTGAGGTATGTTGTGTGTAAATGAAAACTTTCCATACAAACTAACAATTTGCCATCAAAGCAGGTTTCTTGTACTTTAGCATTATCCTAATGGAATATTCTACCCTTTTCACTAATGATAGTTTTCAATTAGTCTAATGGGAATCAGTATTTGTTTTGGATCAATTGTTACGAGTTCATAGTTGAGGACTCACTTCCAATCCAACCATAAAAACCTCAAATCGCAGGGTGTTCTTTCAGACAAACAATATCGTTTTTGTTTCTCTAGGTCAATTACTGATGTGTTAATGATTAATGCTGAAAGAGTATCAAACTTTAGATAGGAATGGTGAATCTTGGGCAGTTGTATTATGTACAGTATTTACATTAGTCGGACTATTGTCCTCATCTTTGTCGCCATATTTGTCACAACGTTTCGGCCATTGTACGCTCCGGCCTTCTTCAGGTGGTTGGAATTTCGAACCGAACACTTTATTTCGATCACTGGGGTAGACTGTTCTAGTTCCACGAGCCATGTTTGATGGATGTCAGTTATCAGTTATCTCCTGGCAATTTTCCCTCTGAAAGTTCTCCACTGCCTGAACCGGGTATTGAACTCAAGGACACATGGTACAGTGGATAAAGGCATTGGTTAGATCCAGTGACAGACCCAAAGAGTGTGAGTTCAATACCCGGTTCAGGCAGTGGAGAACTTTCAGAGGGAAAATTACCAGGAGATAACTGACATCCATCAAACATGGCTCGTGGAACTAGAACAGTCTACCCCAGTGATCGAAATAAAGGGTTCAAAATTCCAACCACCTGAAGAAGGCCGGAGCGTACAATGGCCGAAACGTGACAAATGTGGCGACAAAGATGAGGACAATAGTCCGACTAATGTAAATACAGTTGCTTTTGATATTTCAAAGGGGTTTGACAGGGTTTGGTATGCTGGTCTTCTTTACAAGCTGAAATTTTGATTTGATTAATCTTTCTCATCAAATCACAAAATAAAAATTGCCCCAAATGGACACCTCTTCTAGATTCTTTTACATTAATATAAATGTCACCAAGTGTAGGAATTTAATTTGAGAACAATATTTTACAAGTTCACATTCTCGCTATTTTTCTATCCTCACTGCAACCTCTTTTTACTTTCAAAACTGGCTCCCAAAGCCTTGATTCTTATCAGACATAAGAATATATTTTCTGACTAATGAGAGAGCTGGAAAATATAAAAAGGTATTCCACCACCATTATTCTTTCCATGGTGCTATAATGTCTGGGGGAAACCTCACAGATTGTTCACTCCAACCTGATTTTATTACTTGCAAAACCGGCTCCCAAAGCCTTGATTTGTATCAGAGATAAGAATTTGTTTTCTGACCAATGGAGGGGCCAAGAAATTTGTATAACGATTTTGGAGGGAAAAGTCCCCAATCCTTCTAAGCCTCCCAAATCTCCATAAATTTGGAGAATCTATGCCTATTTTGCAGTGAGAATTCGACTCTGTCTGTAAGGTCGACGATAGAAAGCAGAAGTCAACTTCAGAACCACTTTCAACCAAAGAAATTCTTGCTGGACTGGAAAGGCAGACTGTCAGCCCACTACTAAAAACCATTTGAATGCTACTTTCCTTACACCTACCAGACTTTCTCGCCGACCTATGACCTCACTCAACTGCAAGATTCCTATATCTACCAACAATTTTCCTACTCTACAAGAACTGTGAGTGTTTCTAAACCATAACAAAATTCTACTTGCTTAAAGAAAGTTTTAGGCATTCAGAGAAATATTTTGAGCAAGCCTTTTTTCTGTTATGAACATCTTCTCTTCCCTTAAAGGACTTTTTCTTCACCCTTTCTCTCCTAATTGTCTTTATCCTCTTACCCTTTTTTTCTGTATATGTGAATAAACACTTTCTTCTTTTATTGTTGCACACCGAGCAGGAGTTTTTCTTTATTCGTCTGCGCCTAAAAGAGAGAGTTTGTCCGCTTTGATGCGGGAAAGCTGGGACAAATTTCCCTGTACAAGAACTCTATGTACTTTTTGTTATAAATATTATCACAGTAGTTGTTCTGATGAGCTTTCTTCTTTGGCACTTTGACTTCACAAAATGCAGTAGTAGATTAACAGATAGGTCTCATTATTTTACCAGTGAAATTGCTAGATGTAACCATAAAATCTATGGTAAGTTTCTTTTCTTACATATCTTGTCAAAGTCTTAACTTCTTGCTTTCCTGTTAACTATGGTCTTCAAAAAATAAAATGCAATGTCAATCATCATCTTGTCTTTTTGAAATCAGTTCTTTTATTGTCCTCTCTCCTTAATAACATTTTCTCAGTTTCTTTCACTCCTTGTATCTTAGTAAATTTATCCCCATGCTTGGGGCTAAAAAAAATCACATTAATACTTTCTTACTTTGCTTGTGTAGTGATCTCTCGTAATCTAGGTTTTTGTAAAGTCTTCTTTTCTCATCACCTATCACAATTTACTTGAAAACAGAACATGTTCATAATATTTAAGATGTAAGATGCACATGGAAATATTGCGCAATAGACCTTTGTTTTTTTTTAATACATAACTATAGCCATGCATCAAAGCAACTAAGATATTGCAAATGATTTTCAATACTTGATTTGTATATTTTTATCACCCCTTATTCTCAAGTAATGTCTTCATATGAACACTGTCCCAACTGATATAACTAACCCTGGAGCAATGTTCAATGAGGAATAAACTTCAAGAACCACTTTTGATGCATTTCATCATTCACAGTATTTTCTTCCTAAATTGCACAAATGTCTTTGCATCTGTCATATTTTACTTTGTTTAGAATTTTAAAAATTAGTTTTGTATTCTGAAAATGTTTACCTTGTTTTCTCTTCAAAAATATGCTTAATGAAAAGCAATCTTTTTAAAGGAAGTAAAACTAAACATTGCTAAAAACCATGACGCCATCTAACAATAAAATCAAAAAGAAATTTCTAATATTTCTAAACTGACATTAAACTTTTGAAGATTTTTTTTTTTTAAATAAAATGTTATATTTTGCCAAATGTATAGAAGTTGGAACATTTTAAAATATACTGTAACACTATTTAGCAACGGCAGTTAGTTGACCAATTAATTAACCACAGAAGTTAATTACGGGTATTACTTAAACCGATAGATAGAACGAAAGGCATACTGAGCGATATTCTTTTTGTTTTGTTATTTTCCCAAACAAAGAATGGGTAAAAAGATTTTTTTATTTTATTATTTTCAAATACGATTCAAGATAATAATTTTTCCTTTCTTGCAGAAAAGCGGAAGTTTGACACTGAGATATGCCAAATGTTCCTGAATAAGATTAAGAATTTAACGACCTATTGTTTTCCTTTTCTCGCGAAAAAGTCAGGTTTTTGGAGAAGGGAGATGTTTTTTTTAAAGAAAAAGGAAAAATAATTTTTCTTTTTTTTCTTTCCCTTCTTTTTCCCTCCAGGGTAAGCTAAACACCTACCTGGCTTGAGGTGGTGGGAGGGATGAAAATATAATAAAACAGGGGGTCTGGTTGACACCCACTTGAAGGATTGGTGTGAGGTATCAATGTGAGAAAGGCTAAGCTTAGGCTAATTCTAAAGGCTAATTCTCCTCAGACTTTCCCTCACAGAAGATGAGGATATGAGGAGGGAAATTTTTGTTGACACCCCTCGAAAGGATTGGTATGAGGTGCCGGTATGAGAAGGAAGAGGGCTCTCCTCCGACCTTTCCTCGCAGAAGGGGTGGATCCCCTCTAGACAAAGAGCGGTAGATTTCCAAAAATGGAAAATGATAAATATTCCTGACCGAAAACAAAGAAAATCCTTATTGGGGATTTGAAATCAACGAAGAACACAAACCACGTCCTACCCCACGCTGGGTTTTGATCGGCGTCCATATAAGCAAACGTCTTCGGGCGTTTTAGCAGTAGAGAGTGCAGTTCGAGTCCAGTTCCCAGAGTTCCCGGACAGTTCGAGACCATTACAGCTGGAGAGAGTTAGAAGATAGCACCTTGAAGAGGTGGCCGCACAAATCCATGCCTTCCGACTTAGACTTCTAACCAAGAACAAATTATAGAAGTCCGACTTATATTTTGCACCAGGGCCGACTTTATTGAAAAACAACCGAGATATCCAGAGCTCGCTAAGAACACAAAAGTGTTACAATCCACATTTTTGGGGCTGGGAGAGAAGAGAGAGACGCACTGCTGTAACTCAACAAACCGACATAAAATTAATCACTATTCCTAACCAGTCGCTGGCCTTGAAGTTGTTCTTTGTGTTTTTGTTTTTCTACATTTATTGTGCAGTATCACCTTGACCTAGATTTGGCTGGCACTACGGCCCGACGTTTGATTGATCTCGTCAACTTAAGATCAAATCACAACGTGGGTAGGTTGAATCGAGATCAAAGCAGTTGCTTCGGTGACCAGGCGTTGGAGGCGAGCCGAGTACGACAAGTTGGTACTAGAACCTAACAAGACTTCAACCGATGTCCCAGGGTTAGCCCGTCACAGGTGGTGTCGAGACTGCGCCAGAGAGAGGCAGGGGTCACGAGTGGTGTCGTGACTGCAGGATCGCGCTGACGAGGGGTCGGGCGTCACAATACCACATTCAATAATGTTCTTTATAAGGTATGTTCAATTTAATGTGCCATTCAACTCTGATTCTAATAATTTGATGGTTGGTTAACAGGATGAATCAAGTGTCCCATAAGTGTTCAGTGGTGACAGATCTGGCAAATGTGTTGGCCAGAGAAGTTGTCAAATATTTGGCAAAGTTTGCAGAGTAGCAGACATCAGGTGGGCTGGAATTATCCTGCTGGAACAGCATTCTTTTACATGAATGGCAGCAGAATAAGTTGAATATATGGATGTACATAGTGTTTTTTAACATTACCACCATAAATACCAAAAGGGAGTGTGATTTGTAACTTATGATATTACATACCATAATGTCAGGGGTTGGGCTACTATGTTTTGAACAAATACACTCAGAAAAAATGTTGCTCCCAGGTCACCACAAATGAGGATCACTTGAATGATGGCTGAACTGGTTCTCTTCATTGGACATGACAAAATACAATTCGACACTACCATGATGGTATAGTGGCATAATTGAAAGGCTGACTAGAGGGACACATGCCCTTTGTCCTGTTGCAAGTAAACAATTCCATATTGACATTCCTGAAGTCATAATTGTTCTGATCTATGCTGCTAATTGAGTGTCTGTTCTGTAGCCACTGAACTTAGTCTACATTGTAGGAAGATTCATTTGACTATTGATATTTAAATTGGAGCAACACCAATGTATCATGTCCAATATGTGCAGGAATGTTTTAGAAATAACCATCTAGCCTCTCCAAAGCCCCACAAGCCAAACTCTCTCAAATGGTTTGAAGTGAACAAAAAAAAAAAAAAATGGGTTCAAGGGTGTGTTTCCTTGTCATGATAACTGTTTACACAGAAGTCTTTCCTCACATTGAACTAATGTAGCATGCATCACTGCAGAAAGCATAATTGATTCTATAAGAAAATGTTGCCACTTTTTAAAAAATGTTAGGAGAGTTAGTGACAGCCTGTTGATTGCAATTGTTTAAAAACACTATCTCTTGGAGTTCAAGCTTTTTACAATGGTTGTCAGTCAAAAGGAAAGTTTTGCATTCAGTAGAATGTGACAAGACAATGATGAATGAAACTGAAATGGAAATAAAATGGTTTAACTTAAAATTAAGTAATGAAAGAAATTGGTTACAAACGTCACAAAGATATATAACTAAAAGTGATGAAGTAAAAAGATTTTGTCTAAAATATTGGCCATTATTCCGAAATTAAATACTTTTTTTTGTTATTTTCTAGGGCATAGACACTGTATATAATATAAATGGTATGCTGGTTGACTGTAGGGTGACAACATGTGCCATTATGAACAATTGAAATTCATAAATTTTGATAACTTTAATCGTCCAAAACCACTTTATTGTCAGATAATAGAACAACAAATAATCTTGCTTTGAAAAACTATAATGCCCATGTTTGTTTGATAAATTTGAATAAGAATATACCTTGTGTCCTGAAAGATAAACTTTTTATTCCATCATTCAAACAGGATATTTTTCTGTACAAGCACTTCCAACAATGGTACTTCTGTTAAATTTGGGTAAATCTTGATGAGTGAATGTGTAAAAGATTTAATATAAAAGAAAAAAAAAAAAAATGATGTCCACAAAAAAAAATGTCTCACAAAAAAAAATTAAAAAAAAAAAAAAAAAAATTGGAATCTTATCACAAATTTTTAAAAAATGGTACAAAATTTTAGGTCATTATAATATGAAAGACATAATTAAGCTTTAAAACATTGCTGAAAGAGTGAAAATTACCAAAAAACAATTTTCAGTGAAATTAGTCCTGAAGGAAAAATGATAGCGTACAGGAATAAAAAGCTACATAAAAATGTGACTTCATTACCAGAAGTAGAGAATTGTGATTTAACTGATCCGATACTCTCTATTGTTAAAGATGTTTTTTAATACAGTCTGAATTTTGTGAATGATTATTCGGGTTTGATCAAGATTTATTCTCTCAAATCACCAAGAAATATTTCGCTGCATCAGTGTCTGTCTTAGAAGTGAGAACAATACATAATTTATATGTAAAGAGTTAGCATCCATTTTCATTAAGAACTATATTAAGCTTGAAAAGTTTGCTTGCTGTTCAAAGGCCATTTTAGAAAATACTTTGGAGATCTCTATTTGAAATGGCAAGATAGCTATTAGCAAAACTGTTGTGAATACATGCTATCATATCTCCTGCATATATTTGAAATAAATGTTACTCTCCCAGAACATGACAAATGGCTTAAACTACTCCCTGGTATTAAACCAAAATATTAGTAACGTGGCAAAAGGTAGTGTAACATACCTTACATATTTTCTAAAAATGAAAGAGCTTGTGAAGTTCATGAGTAACCTTGAAACAGTGATTGATGGGAATGAAATTGCTAAACCATCACCATCAGTGCCAGTCAATGAAATAATTATAAAACCTGAATGTATTGAGGAGACATAGGAAGTAATGGTGATAATGAAACAACAGAAATCATGTTTCTATTCAAGACCACTTCAGTACAGATCACAATCTAGATCAAGGGTCACAATATTGCTATTGTTGCCTTCTTAGATAACTTTTTAGTAAATAAGTATGTTTGTTGTCTTTATTTTTTGTGCATTTAGCGTGTTGTATTGGCCCTCTGTGAAAAAGTTTGGTGACCCCTGATCTAGTTCATCATATTATGGCCGACAAGAAGGGAGGTGATAAGAAAATGTAATGACACACATCAGTCTCAGTGTAATAGATAGTGCCATGACTGAATAGGACAAGACAGTATGAAGGTGAAAACAATGCAATGACTGATCATGGCTTGTGTAATGAATAGTGGCTTGGAATGAGAAACTGGAGAGCAGAATTTGAATTCCAGTTGAGTTCATTACTTATGTACAAAGACCCTTGAGAAAGGTATGAATCTATCTCTTCTCCCCCAGTTATGGGTTAAATAAGAATGCAAACAGAGTCGTATAACTGTGCTTAGAAACCATTTTAGGAGAAAAACAACTTTGAGCAATGTGCTTAACTAAAAACAGGTTAACGAATTAGAACTGTGCAACTCTCCTGTAACGAATCATGCATTAATTGAATTGCATTTTTTTTTATATTATAGACCAACGTTGGTTGGTTGGTTGTTGGGTTTAACGGCATGCCAACTCCATAGACCAACGTGTAGATCACCAAAAAAACAGATGCTAATCAATGTCAAGATCTTCAGAATATAGAAAAGAAAGTAAAATTGTCAATCAGGTTAAAAATGTTATATTTGTACTGAAAGTGACTATACTGATGAAGGTGGCATTGATTGCTAGCTAAGTAGGAATCATTAAATCGATACATCATATTATGTTGTTGAGTAACATTCATTATAGTGGAAAACAGACCACAGACTTTAGTTAGCCATTAGTTAATGTAGGCCAGACATATTAACCATTGGCAAGAAGCCATATAAAGAGAATTAAACATGCTAAGGGAAAACAATATATATATATAAATTTACCAGAAGACAAGCAAGGACAATTCTAAGGCAGGTTTTGTTACAAAGAGATATTAATAAATATCTGGCATTGATTATTGGGACATTTACATTATAACCATTAAAGTGTTAATACAATTTACTGTTCAGTATAGTTTGTTTATTCCCCAGATGGATGTTAAAAGTGCTTATTTTAATGCTCCAATAGAGTGTAAACTGTATGTGGAACAAGCAAGATTTGCAATTAATGGTAAAAAACAAAAGAAAAATAAAAAAAAAACAGTGAAAAACTAGTATGTACATTAAAAAGTCATTATACAGTCAAAAACAAAGTAGACAGAATTGAAATATTGTATTGCATTCCTATCTGGTTAATCATAACTTCATTCATTCAACTGCCAATCCTTATGTCTTTACTAAATAGACCAGCGTTTCTCAACTTTTGCACCCAGGCAAACTAATGCACCCTGAAAGGTAGCCAGGTGCATCACAAATCAACAGAACAGTAGTTTATGAATTTTTTTTGTTCTTATAAAAATGTTGATAAGCATTATGAACTTGTAAAGTTAGAGATTGAAATCACATTCATAAGATCTGAACTTATATATTTTCTTTTTTAATATAAAAATTCTTCAGTGACTATATTGAAATATCTAATGCTTTTAAATTGTAACTGAACTATTCTCGGGTTCCTTCATTAATTTGGAAAATCAAATATATACAACATTATTTTCAATATCCTATATTGGAAAATGCAATTTCAAGAATATACAGAAGAATATACATGTGCACATACAAAGAATAAATTATTTATTCCACATGAAATACAATCTTGTATTAAGATTTAAAATGTGCCCCAGAGTTTTAGTTATTCTACAAGTGTGAATTGAAGTAAAAATCATTGAGAAACACTAAAAAAAGACTAAAAGTAAAAAATGACTTATTATTATTTGGGTTGATAATAATATTGCAACAAACTGTATTTCTCCACTCAATGATATGAAAAAGTACTTAAGTTGAAAATGAAGGAGTGAGGAGAAAATGTTTGGTTACTTGGAATACAATTTATATATAAAGGCAATGTTATATTAGAATGAACAAGTTGACCTTTAGAAAAACTGATAACCAAATTTGTTATACAAAATTGTAAATCCAGATCCACTCTGTGAAATAGAAATAAATAAGCTGTGCTAATTGAACAATGATAAATTGTACAGAAAAATAGTTTAAGGGTTAATCTATGTCATGTCATTTACTCAACCAGATTTGAATTATAAAGTTATAACACCAAACAAATCTAACCATAACCCATTTAACTGAAGCAAAACATGTTTTATATTATCTGAAACATACAAAAGATCAAAATCTAAATTTCCTAGAGGCAGTTCAATCCAAGAATTGTTTTCTATGATGCTGACCTGAAATAATTCTAAAGACCATTTTAACATAGATTACTTTCATCCTTTGTGCTAATTAACAGAACAGATAGACACAAAACAGACAAGAATCATTTAATCAGTAATTATATTTCAGCATATTATTCAGTGTGACTTTCATCTGGCATGTTTAAAATTTGTCTGTCATTAAAAGAAGCGATAAAAATTTTATCATCTAGGAAAATGTCAAATCCAGCCTTTGTTACAAAATGATAAGCATTGATAACCAAGCCTGTTCAGATGCACCAGTAAAAATAAAAAATTATACCCAATGTAAGCACTGACTGATACAATAGTGTGTAATAACAGAAATTTTAGTGAGGCATGGCTGAGCAACATCACAAGTGATGTTGCTTGAACACAAGTGCAAATGTTTACAAAACCCTTTTTAATTAATGTTACATAAATAAAAGAAAGAAGAAAAAAAAATCCTCACTAAATTTTTTCCAGTAATTAAATACATTGAGACAAAACCAATTTATTTTAAATAGGAATATTTTGTCCATCTGTCACCATAACAGATTATGACGATCACCATCATGAAATTTGTCAATTTTAGACAAATTAATACTTTTTTCTTTCACGTTTTTTCTTCAGTTTCTGACTTTAAGACAAAATATACTTTTGGAAAAAAAGCAAACAACTTTCATTTCAAGGAGGAAGACTAGAAAATTCCAATAGTCTGTCTGCCTGACATCAATAGCTTATCAAAAAAGACTCAGATCTGTGGTCCATACAACACCAGGAAAATATTCAGAAGCAGCTCCATTCTACAGAGAAATCTCTGCTGAGTAAAGCCTAACATGGGGGAAGAACATACTCTATTCCTTGCACCTGCAGCAAAGAATATAAACTGCCCCCTAAAAGTAAACCTGGAGGAACATTGAAAAGCTGCAGTGAGGGGTAAGAGAATGAAATCAGGTATAGCTGATCATGTATTGGTGGAATGAAGTGAAAATATTGAACAAGGAAGAACACTGGAGAGTTAAGCATCTGAAAGAATCAGTACATATGTTAAACTATGGTTGGTTCATGAATTTGGAACCATAGTATTTGTGAGTTCAATCCCTGGCAATGTGTACTTGACTCAGTGGAAACAGGGTGAGCAATAACTGAGCAATACTAAGAATAAGTGTGACGAAAGACATGACTTACCTCAGAATTCGAAATGAGCACAAATGTGTCTTGCCTACAAAGTGATGAGAAAAAGAAATATGGCCGCTATTGAAGATGCAATTTATGTGCACTGATCTCGTCCAAAACGAGACGATATTTGCACACATGCAAATTTTGGGCGTATTAGAACAGCATAAAAAGCAGGGTGCCAGCAGCACGACTGGAATGGGAGTCATTCGGCGGACTGCGTGCAATAAAGCTGGATGTACAAATTGACAGACTGATAAAGAGGAAGTCGAAGTAGGCGCGGCTGTGTTGCTGTTTCACAACTGCCCAGTGTAACGGCTGAGAAAGGGAGTCACTCAATCCATTTCCTTGAGGCAACCGAAGAAAGAATAGCTGGCCTGCTGGCGAGCGCCACACTTTTTGACCCCCCCACCTCATCATCATCATTTTTTTTTTTGTTTTTACTACAATAAGAACTAGGCAAGATATCCCTAAATATGGGCAGTGGAAAGAGAACAGTCTCCCCTCTCCGTAAATTAAATAAAGGGATCAGTTCAGAATTCCTTGTAGGTTACCTGGATAGGCATACACCTGATGAAGGCTGGAGGGCACTATGGCCAAAGTTTTGTTATATCTACAATAAAGATTAGGACAATAGTCTGCATGTAAATAATGATAACTATTCCCAGAAATTCAGACAGAAGTTTTATTTCATATAAAATAATTATTATCCAAAAGAAAAGCCTTTTAAAATTTGAAATGGGTGGGGGAAGTTGTAGAAATAATTTATTAAATTTAACCACGGAAAAAGTATTACTAAATTTGTATCTTGCACATTTATAAATCTGCCATTTGTAGATTGAATACTGTTGCCATATCTGGTATGGTGCTCCAGTTATATATTTTGATATTCTACACAAAATCCAAGGAAGGGTCTGTCATGTTATCAGTTTGGACCTTGCATCTTGACTGCAGTCACTTTCCCATTGCTATGACAGTTTCCTTGGTACATCAACTGCATGAATTTAAGCATACTTTTAAATTGGCTACTAGGTCCCGTTTTATTTTTGAAATAGTTAGATCTTACCATAAGTTCTATTCTAACAATTTTTACATGTGCTTCTCCCCTCCGAAACTCTCTTCCAGTTTCTTACTTCCTTGCAACCTGCAATCATCAAAAATTTGAATGCAATGTCAATCACCATCTTCTGTCTTCTTGAATCCTGTTCTTTTATTGCCATTTCTCCTTACTAAAATCTTATTCTCTTCCACTCTGCAGGGTGGGCTAACCATAGGATTTGAATTTGTCGTTCATAAAAAAAGTTCAAAACATTAGTGGATGAACTACCAGAGAAATTCAATTCTTAAAAAAAAAAAAAAAAAAAAAAAAAAAAAAAAAATGAATTTACATCTTTTACATTGATCAAGTCATTGATATTACTTCACTGTCCAGTGCTGTAATCAAAACCAACCAAAGAAATGATTATTTTTATGGTTTTTGTTGGATGACATGGCACAAGTGGCATCAACATTTGTCTCTAGATGGGACTTTCAAGTGATGATAGGATATGGAGTGTTCCAGGAATATTTTATTAACAAATTCAGACAAAAAAAAAAAAAAATCACCATTAGAAAAGGAAATACAGGAAGATCATTCCAAATGTTTCATCAGTTCCAATGTATTTGCATTCTTTTTTTTTTTTTTTTTTTTTTTTTTTAGTTTAAAGCTTTACAATAAGCATTTGTTTAAAGAGCTGACCAATGATTTATTTCATGAAGCCAATTTCTAAATTTTGTAGTCATCATTGCCCTCTTTTATGACAAATTACAAATTGCATAATTTCCAAAATTAAATATGAGAAAATGTACCTCCAATGGATTTTTTTTTTTTATGGCAGGTTCAGTATGGTATACTTTTGACCTGGTTTTGACCTACTGTCAAATTGTGCTTCAGGTTGTTTTTACATGGTATAAATATGCATTTTGATTTAATGATGTATGACAGATAAAAATAATAATAATAATAATTAGCTTCATCTCTGTTGTGCCAAAATGAAACTTAGATGAACAATCAAATGTGACCTTTTCTGTCATGTCTTAGCTATTTCATTTTTGAGAATGCAATTTTTCCTGAAGATTACTCTGGTCTGATGTAATAATTATTGATTTCATTAGTATTATATTTCTTTTACTTCAAGACAACCTACACGATATTACATTTATAATGATTTTTAACTAGTCTGAAGACTGTATCTCCAGTTATACACTGTTGAAATTCTTCTGGTACAATAGCACACAAGATGGAAAATTGAGAAATCTTGAATGGTTATAACTTTGTTGCTAACTGAACTACCAAGATAAATTTAGTATCATTTTTTATGTTTTGCCAAGATCTCTATATCTGTATTAGACTTACAGATATATTGAACACAAAAATTTACTTTGGGATACAGATTTATAAAAATAATCTTTTAGTTTTCAATAATCATCTATGCAAAGTTTCAAGACAAAATATTTTTGACGAGTTAAAACTTCATAGCAGAAAAAAGTTGAAAGTGAGTTTAAACACCATATGGCAAGGGCATTTAAATCTGCCTTGTTTCCTATACTTAGCTGAGAGAGATTCTGTCCCAATCTACATGAAATATTTAGATGATAAATCATACTGTTTGTAATTTCTTATTTGCTGAATTTAGTGGAGTGGATTGAGAATGTCAAGTTGGTATGCGAGCTGTGCAGCATGAAGAGGCATTGTTGGGGATGCTTGTTTTGTTGCACTCAGCAGGAGATGTTAAGCATATTAATTTAGCAGAACTTGCCACAATGATAAAAGGCATGGCAGATGACAACTTTGCAACTGGTTATCGACTGTTTGCGTCCATTGCTGGATATCAGACAGCATGACTGGGAAGGTATGGATAAAAACAAGGGCAGCCAGTGAGATATTGATGAGATTTCAGTTGGAAACACTTTGCGTACAGTTTAATGAGTATGCATTGACAATGAAGGTAAAGCTGATAAAATCTGTGCCTAATCAAGCAGACGCTTTACCAGAGTACCCCAGAGGTAGTTGGAGCTGCACAAGGAAGGAGCCAAACCTGTACAATTGGAGTGCGCCACTGTAAGAAAGTTGAGCTATATAGCTAACATCCACCAACAAAGTGGGCACCCAGGTATGAAGAAGACACTGTATTTTGCCAGATCTGTCGACCCCTCACAGTATCATCAACAGTCACAAAGTCATTCGTTAAGAATTGTGAAGTTTGACCAATTTATTGACCCAATGTCAGTTCACTGGCAGAAAGGAAAGCTAGGTATAAAAAACAACTGGAGCAGGTTAGCAGTAGATATCACACACTATGGCAGTGAATACTTCTTAATCCTTACTGATTGTGGTCCATCTCGATTTGTTACAAACCAATTAACATCAATCTTTTCCGAGCAGGGTTCACCGACTGAAGTTAATTGACAACAACAGCATTACCATATGGGCACTTCAGAAAATTCCTGTGACTGTGGTGTACAGCTTCAATTCTGATGTGTTTATGCACTGACTAGGAATGGCATAGTCAAAAGAAGTCACAGAAGCATTAAAACTATTGCCACTAGAAAGCAGAAGCAGTCTAATGGCATAACGTCACACCTAAGAATAACCTCTCACCATCTACAGTGCTGGCAGACATGCTACATCATTATCACGTCCGTGTATTGGGCATTGATGTAATGCCTCTGCCTCAACCATGGAATACTTGAGGAGCATATGAGATGGGAGACATTGTCTGGGTTAAGACTCTGCAAGGGAGGTGTACAAATAAGTTCAAGATGGCCTGGATAACTAAGGTTAACAGTTTGCAGTCAGTACAATCATTCCCAGTCATGTGATGAACTTTCGTCCCTTTCGAGGATCGTATTCTCTACATGAACATGGATGGAGGTGATTCAACAGAAAGTGAGCTGTTAGTAGACTTGAGATCGACTTCACAAGGTGATTCTTCTGATACCAGCAGTATGGGGTCTGGCGCAGGATAACCCAATGACTAGTCCAGTAGTGATTCATTTGAAGATGAAACTGACGTTGCTCCCACTCAGCAGAAGAAGCCTTCCCCTGTTGCATTTGCTGTGATCATGAGATCGGGAAGGGTGGAGTTGTGAACTACCACAGAGGGCAAAGAGGTCCAGGATTGCATGCATTTTTTGCAAAGCTAGAATAAAATAACTTACCTCCGGCATGAACAAAGATTTGAACATACCTCACATATAAACTGTCCAAAGAAAGAAAGAAATGGCAGCTTTGTGAGTTACATATTTAAAACAGATAGGTCCCATAGTCAGATACGCATGAGATTATCTTTACGCATATGTAAATTTTGGCTGCAAATGATACATAAAAACAGGGAGAAGGAGGTAATAGGCAGTATGGTTTTTTTGTAAAAAAAGAAACAAAAAAGTTTAAAGATTTTGTTACAATTTATAAGAAAATAGCATTCAATTGTTTAACCAATAGAGAATGGAAACAGCTCAAAAACAGCATTCTTACTGCCAAGTTAGGCTTTTCTTTTCTTAATTTATTATCTAATTATTACTTTATATTTTTATATAATAGATATTTTAAACATTTAAGCTTACCTGTAGTGTTATTTAACTTGGACAGAGTTTGTTTTCTTTTTTCATCCAGCTCAGCCAGGCTGACCTTAGCCACAAATGCAACTTGGTGTCCATGACATTCACAATACTGGTCAGTCATCAGGATAGCTAACCAGGGACAGACAACAACAATGACTGTTAAGAGAAAAAATAAATAAAGAAGGGAGGTGTTAAGACGTCTTTGGAAATTTCTTATCTGTTTAATAAATTTGAAGAAATTACTGGAAACATAGGAATGTTTTATCAATGATCTGTTTGAATTTTTAAGGTGAGCTTTTAACATTTACCGATTCTTTTTCTAGCATGTCATTTTTATCACAAAGTTTTCGTGGCTCAGATATCTGTTGTATTCAGAAACTTTAAGGGAGTTTTGAAAAGAATACTTTTTTTTTCTCAAATGGAACTGTTCTTCTTAACACTTGGCTTTTATCACATTCTGATATGCTTCCTAGAGATTTGAACTCCTAATTGCTACACTGATTTTTCCATATCTTCAACACCTTGCTCAGAGAGTGAATTTAATGTTCAGGAAAGGAAGTGAATTCATACACTAGACAGATACTGAAACCTTGAGATAAATACAATAAAGATAAGGTTACTTGTTTGAAAGAATCCTTAAAATTTTTTTTCTCTCTAATATTCAGTTAGAAATGATAGACTTATCCAATTTATAATACCCAACTGATATGAATATCTGTTGTTCAGGATTAAGGTTAGGAGCAGGTTACTGTCCTATAATAGTTCCAGGCCATGCTAAGAGTGATATTGCAAAAGCTAGTCATGCATGGTATTACACTGGGTCCTCTCTATACCAGACAAAACTTAGATTAGTATGTGACAATTTATTCACTACTTGACATTGAAAAGGGTTGCCAGTGGCAAGTCTCCGGGATTTGATGATTTACACTATGAATTGTACTTGAGGTTGTCGCACATCTTTGTGCTGATTTTGACTGCCGTGTTCAACAAATGGTTTTGGCAGGGGTCCATTCACAGTCGGATCATCAGGGGTGTGGTCATGCTGCTGAAAAAGGGCAAGAATGGAGGGTGGGAATTAGATGATTACAGGCCCATAACTCTGCTAAACACAGAGTTAAAGATTTTGACCAAGATCCTGATGGAGCATTTGCAGTCAGTTGCTGAGAGTCTGTTGGGACCCGATCAAACTTTTGCTTTTGCTTTGAGGAGCCGAGCAATTCAAAGCAACCTGCATCTGATCCGCATGATCCTAGAGGGTGTAAAAGACAACAATGAGGCTGTGATGATCAATTTGGATCAGTCCAAGGCATTTGATAGGGTCAATCATCGGATTCCAACCAGACTTCTGCAAGTGGATTAGCCTTCTGTATCACTCCCTCAGTGCTGTGGTACAGGTGAATGGAAAACGGTCGCATGCTTTTGCACTGTCTCGGTTGGTCTATTACGGTTTCTCACTGTTGCCCCTACTTTACGCTTTGGTGTTGGAGCCTCTCCTTCACCGGCTAAAGGATGGGGTGAGCAGTCTGGCCCTACATGGAATTGCTGTCCCTGGTGGAGCTTGAGCCAAGGTTTTCACATATGCTGATGACGTATCCATTTTCGTGGTGTGTAGCAGCAACATTGAGGTGGTACAGAAAGCACTTGAATGGTATGAAAAGGTCACGGGGGTCAAGATTAACTGCAACAAGTCTTCCGGCTTGCATTTAGGTTCCTGGAAGGGGGTCAATCTTCTGGGTCTCTTGGGCTGGATAGACGATCATGTCTGCATTCTTGGAACTGACCTCCAGCTGGAGAAAAATTGGTCAGAAGTACAGGCAAAGGTTGGAGCACCAGTTGCGACCATCAGAAGGCGATCGAGTGCTTGCTGTTCACCCTCTTTGCGCAAGCAGAAGGTCCGCATAGAATGCTGTGCCCAGTGTCCATGTCATGGGTGGCTGGGAATGCCACACTTGGTGAGTCACTGACACACCTCAAGGTTGGCTTTCGCGTTTTGACTGAGGATTTGATTTTGGAGGAGAGTATTAGGGATGCCTTCCTTAGCCTTACTATCACTCCTCCCATTTCCTAGGCTAATTGCAGTTGTAGACTCGGGAAATTGTCGACTTTCATTAGTGAGTGTCCAACGGCATTGAGGGCCTTTCCTCAGTCCAGTAACCTTTTACGGCCTTGTATCGTGAATTAGAGGAGGGGGTCGCGAAGGATCCTCTCAGTAGGCAATTCAGATTGTTGTTGGCTGAGTTGTGCTCTTTCTGGCCTTGGGTGCCAGCAGCGAATTACCTCAGTAACCCTGAGTTTTTGCTTACCTGGTGATTGATTCAGAATGTGCTATTTCTCAATGACAGGAGCCAGAGATAGGGCTGGCTGGATTTGCCCGATTGTCATTGCTGTGACCTTGGCTTAGAAGAAACGGTTTCACATGCCTTCTGCTATTGTCCTCAGGTGCACCATTTCTAGGATTATGTCAGTGAATTGACGGCTCATATCGCACCCGATGTTCTTGTGCTCATTGATTTTGCATATGTGTGAGAATGGTGATGTGGTGGATGTAGGGAATCCTGCAATATGGATGTTGGATTTAACGGCATGTCAACTCCTATTTGGGTCAATTTATGCCAAAGCCTTATTAATTTATGAATTTAAGTTGGTTATTTTGTATAAAAGGTTGAAAGGCTGTTGGGTTTCATAATTTTCTGTATTTTTTGGGATTGCTTTTTGTGACTGTTTCTGATTGTGTATTTTAATGTTTATATTCATAGATGCATATATATGTCTATAAGCACATATATATACACTATTTGAAAGGGTTATATTTTATTGAGGATTTTTATTTCCTTGAGAAAACTGTATATTTTTTCTGTGTCTGTATTTTTGAAACGTATATCTGGTAATAATATTTTTCCAAAAACGTAGAGCTGGTAATAATGTTTTTTTCCAAAAACGTGGAGCTGGTAATAATATTTTTTCATTTTCATTCGGGTCTTTTGTGATCTTTATAAAAAAGCAATTATTTTGTTGATAAAATTTAATTGCTTAGCTACTCAAATAAAGTTCAAATATGCGGATGTAGTTTGTCGTCATACCCAGGACACGGATGTAGTTCGTCGTCATACCCAGGACGCGGGAAAGATCTGGAAATTCACTATTTGCACATAGCTGGGACCCCAACAGGTGCTACCACTCCGGGTCTGGGTGGACCTGGGAACACCAGCAATTAAGAGGTGGTTCCACGCTTCCTCAAAACCTCTTGATCAGAGGCCTTGCTGTTGGATGCAGTTTAACGTCGTACCCAGGACATCTGCAATATAAAAGTTATTCTCATCAGGATCTGGTCAGATTCTTTCAGCACCAGCTGAAGATCAGAACTGATAGAAAGCGTTTGATATTGACAGATTTCAGCGAAAGTAGTGAGCTTGGTTTGTGTGAAAGGGGCTAATATTGAGTTCCTTTGGTAAGTCCATTTGATCACAACGGGGGCGGTTTCCACATGTTGCTCCTGGCACTCTCATTTGTTATGATCCATGTCAAGATTTCCAACCTCCCCAGATTGTTTTTGGACTCCTTTTTCCACTCGGCTGGGTTAGACTTTGATTTTTCCCCATTCTGTCATTTCTTTTTACTCTTTCCACTCCATTAGTGAATGTGCTACTTGATTCTACCTATCGGCAGAATACAGCAGCCACTGATTATTTTGAGGGGTGGACTGGTCTTACTAACATCTGTTTTGTTTTAGTTTGTTTTTGGTTTAATTTTAGTTCATTTTCAGAGTTCACCCACCCCCCCCTCATTTCACGTTTCATGAAATTTTTTATATTAAGTTATTTTAAGATTTTTATATCATGGGGTGTTTTGTAGGTTTCCCCTGTGAATATGTGGTATTATGATAAATGTAGGATTGAATGGTGATGAATGAGTTCTTATGGTAAATGGATCAATTGTATTGGATGAATGGGTCATAATTATGATTAACTAGGACCAGGATATTTAGTGAAGACCAGGCTCTCCCCACTTCCCCTTCGGCCATGTGCCACATTTATTGTATATATTACAATAATAAATAATCTAGCTGTGATCTGTTCCAGCTGTGCTGGTCAAATTCTCTGCCTTCGGACAGAGTGGATCCCCAGACAAGGCTATGTCAAAGGGCAGAGTCATGTCTCAGGAAATAGCTACCTGACAGCGTTTTATATGGGTTCTACAGAGATTTTTTGGCTGAGCCTATGGGCTCGGATACCCCACATTAAATTCGGCCCTGTACCACATCTGATCGTGTGGGGAGGTTAGTAAATATACTAGCTGGGATCTATTACTCAGATCTTAGCTGGTGTCGAACTCTCTGCCTTTGGGCAGAGAGGAACCTGGACAGGGCTATGCTGAAGGGCAGAGTCTCATCCAGAAAGTTAGACAGACCCGAACATGTTTATGTGGGGTTAGGGGGAATTTTTGGTTGAGCCTATGGGCTCAGATTGCCTCACATTAAATTCGGCCTTTTGCCACATCCTACCTCGTGGGGAGGCTGGTAAATATTGTCTAGCTGAGTTCTGTTGAGTACAACTCAGACTTACGCGAGAACAACCAACCTTCCAATAGTAGCACTCACTACTGGACTGATTTGTGACGACCTTGTTCATAACTTAGGTGCCTCCATGAGATCGCCAAGAAAAAAAAAGAAAAAAGAAGAGCATAGCATGATGAAAACTTGATGAAAACAAAATTTTATTGTCTAAATGTTTATGTTATTATTAAGAGGAAAGACCAAAGTATTTTAAAAATTTTTTCCCTTCTTTTTAGAACATTTTAAATTTCGATTAAAAAAAAAAGAAAAAAAAAACTTATTTCTCTATGTATCAGCGGAACTAGTAAATGAATTTTTAGCACGTTTTTTTTTTTGTATGACAGACAATTTGGAAAATCTTGCAAAAGTGAAAATAAAAAATAATTGTCAGATGTTAATGAAACTTTCAGAAGCTATTCACAAATGATGGAATTTATTATAAATATGTTTTCTTTTTTTAAAGTCATGGCAAAAATATTTTTTTATATTTATTACCGCCCCCACAACTAATTTTATGAAAACTCTAGAGATTCAATAGCATTCAGTATAGCGATTATATTAGTTAAAAGCACAAGGCTTTGAGGAAAGCAAATCATTTTTTTTTTTTTTTTAATTGGACCCACACTACCTGAAAATCAGCTCTGAATTGTAACTCAATAGAACAAAGATATTACTTAATTTCAAATGCTTTTATCTGCTTTTAGTTGTTTTTATGAATATGAACAATATTTTTTGAAAGCAAAAAACTTTTTCGTTGAAAAATGAATTTTTAATACAACTATTTGTTATTTCTTTGATTATTTTAGTTTTTTACATTTAAGTTAATAAAATATTATAAAATTAGTTGAAAACTGCATTCAGTCTTGTAAATGGCCTTATCATTGTACATTGTATTGCTTCGACCAATCAGAAGACCCACACTAATTAAGAAATGTCATATTGTGTTCATAATACAGCTGTAAGTATAAAGTATGGAAGACCAGCAAGAATACAATTAAGTCACATTATTTGAGTTAAGCATTGTTCTCCGCTGTTAAGGTCTTTATTTTTGTGAAACAAGTGTGGAGAAGTTAATTTGATTTTTCAATTTCAACTGAGAAGAGTACCTACAATTATTAGTATTATCTTATGAAATTTATATGATCTTATTTTTATATTAATCACAGTTATGACATTTTTTCCATAAATGAAATATCAAAATTAATAATAAAATGAATGAAAATACAAATAACACAGTAAAATGTCATAAATGTACATAAAATTATAGTATTTATGTACACTTCTAATAAAATTTTATAAGAAAAGGTACCTATAAATTAATTAGATACCTTTCTTATGAAATTTAATCTAACTCTCAACAGTTATTTTAATATTTTATATTTTCCATAAAGCATTGTAAAAAAACTAAATAATTATGTCACTTCTGTTGTTCTGTACAATAACTTTTCCTCATGTAAGCTGTCAATACGTGATGAAATCATCACTCATCACCTGTCAAGTGACACAAAATGTTATGACCGGGTTTCATTTATTTTTAAACTACATTTTTTCACTGCAGAAACAAAGTAATGCTTGTTTCAAAATATTTTAAATAAACATTATAATTTCTAATTTTCTTAAAATTAGTTATGAAAAAATTATAATTGATTTTTAAAAGAATTTCAAACTGAGATTTTCATTTTTTTTTATAAAATGGGAAAAAAAATAGTTGACATGATTATCTGTCAATTTTGCTGACTCAAAAAAAAAAAAGAAAAAGATTTTTAACAAAATTTTAAAAAATGTAAAATAATACCCGCAAAATACTCTGATCTTTCCTCTTAATAATAACAAACATTTAGATGATAAAATTTTGTTTTCGGCAAGTTTTTTTAGTGATCTCATGGAGGTACCTATGCATAACTGTTACCTTTATTCTTATTGTACTGGCTTTTACAATAAACCTTTACTTATTTTATCCACTGTGTTTTTCAAGTATATATTCCTATTAGCATGGAATATAACAACTGGTAACTGGGGATCCTGTTTGACAAAAAAAAAAAAAAAAAAAAAAAAAAAGAAAGAAAGAAAAAAGTAATAAATAAAATAAATAATTGATGATTTAAATTCTCCAAGGATTTGTCCTTATAACTAATGTAAACATTAAAGCTCTACAAAAATGAATTGTTTTTAATTTTATAAAATTAAATAAGTGCAGGAGACAGGTAGCGTAAAAAAGATATTTTACAAAGATTTTCTTAAAAAAGGCACATTTCAAAAATGATTTTTATCATTTGAAGAAGTTTTGAAAATTTCATTTAAATTCCGACAATTATGTGATTTTGCCAATAATTTCCAACTAAAAAATATAAAGAAAAATTAATAATCTAAATATCCTTTGGTATTTCCTCTAAATTGTCAATATAAAGATTTTGACAGCAAAACTTTGTTTTTATTAAGTTTGTTTGGGACATTTTTTTTCATCAAGTATCCTCATTTTTTAGTGAATCTGCCAGAGATATGCAAGTCTTAGACTGAAAAGAAAAGTGAGTGTGAGTTAAATAAATTAAAATTTAATACCCACTCTCCACGTCAATACAATGTTAAAATAAATACAATTATTAAATTGTATTTGATGCGTTTGGAGGAGGTGGAGGGCGTATTCAGCAAAAAAAAAAAAAAAAAAAAAAAAAAAAGAAAAATTTCTTTTTACACTGCATATTATTCATTGTATCATCTCCAAGTATTTCGCAAAAGCCAATTACATAATATTTTAGGTACTTCCATGAGATCGCTAAAAAAGAGCATAGCACAATGAAAAAGACGCCAAACTTGACGAAAACAAAATTTTATCGTCTAAATGTTCATATTATGAAAGAGGAAAGATCAAAGTATTTTTGGGGTATTTTTTTTTTTTTAATCGTTCCTAGCGCGTCCGAAATTTTCGTTAAAAATCTTGTTTTTTTTTTTTGTCATCAAAACTGGCAGATAATCAATCATTTTTTTCTATTTTATAAAAAAATGAAAATCTCAGTTTGAAATTCTTTTAAAAATCAGTTATCATTTTTTCAAAATTTATTTTAAAATCAGAAATTATAATGTTTATTTAAAATATTTTGAACCAAGCTTAACTTAGCTTCTGCACTGAAAAGATGTAATTTTAAAATAAAACAAAGCTGGTCATAACCTTTCGCGTCACTTGACAGGTGACGAAAGACATTTTTATGATGTTTAGATAGCTTATGTGAGGATAATTCTTTCTATGGATGGAGAGAAGTGAAGTTATTTAGATTTAAGTGAACAAATTATTTATCTCATTATTTTTAAGGAAAACTTTCAACGCTCTAATTTTTAAATTTTTTTTTGTACTTAGCTTTCACCTTTACGTTGCTCTATGGAAAATATATTATAAAGAAATGAAAAAAATAAGAAGAGTGAGATTAAATTTCATAAGAAAGGTATCTAATTAATTTATAGGTACCTTTCTTATGAAATTTTATCAGAAGTGTACATAAAATACTCTAATTTTATGTACATTTATTACATTTTACTGTGCTATTTGTATTTTCATTCATTTTATTATTAATTTTGATATTTCATTTATGGAAAAATGTCATAACTGAGATTAATATAAAAATAAGATCATATAAATTTCATAGGATGATACTGATACTTGTAGGTACCCTTCTCAGTTGAAAAAAATCAAACTAACTTCTTAAACGTATTTCACAAAAGTAAAGGCCTTAACAGCGGAGAACAATGCTTAACTCAAATAACGCAATTTAATTGTATTCTGGTTGGTCTTCCGTACTTTATAATTACAGCCCGATTATAAACACAAAATTACATTTCTTAATTACTGCAGATCTTTTGATTAGTCAAAACGATACAGTTTACAATGCGCTAAAAAAAGATCTATCTCATAAGGACACTTATGAAACCTGATGCGACTTTTAACTAATTTTATAATATTTTAACAACTTAAATGTTAAAATCTATTATAATTAAAGAAATAACAAATAATTGTATTAAAAATTAATTTTTCATCGAAAAATTTTTTTACTTTCAGAAAATATTCTTCATATTCATAAAAAGAACTAAAAGCAAATAAAAGCATTTAAAATTAAATAATATCTTTGTTTTGAGTTTTTTATGTTACAATTCAGAGCTGATTTTCAGGTAGTGTGGGGTCCAATTAAAAAAAAAACCAAAAACATGATTTGCATTCCTCAAAGCCTTGTGCTTTTAACTATTGTAATCACTAAACCTGATGCAATCGAATTTCTAGAGTTTTCATAAAATTAGTTATGGGTGGGGGTAATAAATATAAAAAAAATATTTTTGCCATGACTTTAATAAAAAAAAACATATTTATAATAATTTCCATCATCTATGAATAGTTTCTGAAAGTTTCATTAACTTCTCACAATTATTTTTATTTTTGCAAGATTTTCCAAATTAATGTGTGTCATACAAAAAAAAAGACGTGCTAAAATTGTATATGTTATTTTAGTAGTTCCGGTGATACAAAGAGAAACAAGGTATTTTTTAATCAAAATTTAGAATGTTCTAAAAAGAAGTAAAAACTTTTAAAAAATAATTAAAAAAAAAAAAAAACTTTGGTCTTTCTCTTCATCATAACAAACATTTATAAAATTTTGTTTTTTGTCAAGTTTGGCGTCTTTTTCATCATGCTATGCTCTTTTTTTTTTAGCGATTTCATGGAGGTACCTATTTCAAGCTCAATTTTGGTTTATAGTTCGTAACCTTGCAATTAACAACGTAACCCAAAAAACTGTAGATTTGTCTGCGGAATACATTATTGTTACATAATTATAGTGAAATCATTAAGGTTTTCGTCAGATCAAAAGCATTTTATTTTTGGTCGTATGTAAAATATTCCTTACAAGATCATTTTGAATTTTGCTATTGCCCATTAAGATGACTGGAAAAAGAAAAAAGCGATCTAAAAAGAACAATGAAAAAGAAGAGAGTTAACATAAAGCATAAAAACAAAATAGCTCCAGTTTGTTCAACTTAGGAAACTTAACATTGCAACCAATGTATTCTAAAATAGTACTGTCAATAACAAAAGGAGAAATGAAAAATACCTAACAACAATTCGAATATAGCATCAGAATTTATATCAAGTTTTATTTACTTGTGATGTAACTAAAAATACATAATTATTAACGATGTTTCCGTAAAACTGGATATTTCCTGTAATAAATTTTTATTAAATATTATTATTTTTATTTAAGCGTAAGGTTGTCCTTCATTTACAATTCCTTACAGCTGACCATGAAAAAAATGCTGATCAAAACTGCCTAAAACCTTGAAGCGCGTATTGCCGCAAAATTATCAAATGTCGAATACGCCCCTCCTCCACAGAACGAGCCATTTATTTTAACATGTCTTTCCCACCTGTGACCAAGCCAAATTCATTAAACAAAAACACCAACGAGACTGTACAGTCTGAAAGTCTTGCCATCCCTTATATAATTTTCTCTTGCAGTTTGAAAGAGTTATGGGTGACAATACTTTCGGACCACCCTGTACAATAAATAAAATATCCCTTACAAAATCATAATCAATTTTTAAATGATTAAATTAAAATTCCAATTAAATGCATGTTGATTTTAAAAAATTTAAGTGAACTGAAAATTACTTTAGCTGCTAAAAAAACAAAACAAAAGTAAATATATTGAGAAAAGAGGAAAGAGTTCAGATTTTTATATTCATCAGCTTCTACAATACACTGTCTGGGTCAGAAAAGGTCATCATTCAACAAGTAGAATTTGTTATTCATTCTTTTTAAAACAATAATGAATCTTAAATGATGGTTTTCATAACTTTAACTTACCTTTTTTTAGTTTTTTACGACCATTTAATCATTTGTTTTGACTTCGAAGCAACGAGTGTAACAGTCAGTCACTGAGAAAAACAAAACAAAAAATTATTACAGAAATACTAAATTATATAAGTCTGGATACTATTAAAAAAAAAAAAAAAAAGAGGGGGAGAAGACAAAAACATGCAATATTCTGAGAAATTTTAAGACACGATAAAAACAATTGTTCTATTTCAACAAAGTTACGCTCACGTTTTGAAAACTTCATGTTGAAAATGGCGCGATAGATTGATTTAAATGTCGAACCGGAGTGACCGAAACGAAACAAAAAGTCCATGAAAGTTGTCAATTGGAAATTTTTTCAACATATTGGAGTGTATTAATTCAAAATGAAAAATGAAGTAAAAAAAAAAAAAAAAGGAAGATATTTAAAAAATAAAATGACTAATAATCATAAAAAATATAGTTATTTTTTGTGTCGAGAATAAAAAGAAAAGCATGAAAAATAATTTTCTTTTCAGTTTTTTGTTCCACACACATTTTGATTCATTTTTAATTTTATCGTAATGATTTTAATTGCATTTCTCTGAGAAAATTATTTATAATAATCCTTTACATTTCAGATTAATTACTAGTACCTAATTTAAGTATTTTAAAAATATTTTAATAATACATCTTCAGTGTTTTACATTCAACAACCTGTTGGCTGTGTGTCAAAATAACTACCTCATGGAAGTTCTAAAAACAATAATACGAAAAACGCTTTTCAAATAATTTGAAAAAATATCCTCATTGAAGTTAAATTTTCTTTTTATTGGAAAGGTAATAAACTTAAGGTTAATTCGTAAAGAAAGAAAAATTAATTTACGTATGTAAATAATTCTAAAATCTAAAACATTGGCACGTCACTCAACCACAAGACCGAAAAAATTGAAACAACAAATTTAAAAAACTTAAAAATCCAAAATTTGCCTCAAAGATTTGTTTCAAAATAAATTAGTAAATTTAAGAATTAATTAACTTTTGTAAGTAAATGTAACGCTTACTTTTTGCTTAAAATATATCGAAAATAATTATTTAAAAATATAATTTTTTATCCTACACACTTTTAGTCTTATGAAACTTAGTAGAATGAATTTTATTTTTTACTACATTAGAATTTTATAAGTAAAAAGAAATTAATTAAAAAACTAATGAAATGTTGGATAAATGAAATGCATTGCTTTTTTAATTTTTTTTATTATTTTCTTGTGTTTGATGTCTTAAAATGGTTAATTAGGTCTTTTTCAGTTATTCTGGTTTTAAAATTTATTAAACTAAAGGTGCTACAAAAAAGTGAAAAAATTGATAAAAACATTTTCTTTTCTTTTTTACTGAACATCTTCAGGGATTTTACTTTATATAACTCAAACTGTAAAAAAAACATTCGCAAACTTCTCCCCATGAGATACTGAAAAGTGGGGAGGCCGTGGCGATTCTACGGGGGAGTCAGAAAGGGCCAATACCCCCCATTTTAGCTGGACCCTCCGTTGCCCCCCACCTTTTCTAAGCTTAAAAGATTTGTGAAACTGATCAGTATCTGATTTTGATAAGATTTGATCTTCAGTACTTTTCCCTCTGCGTTTTCTTTTTCATTTACCTTTTCTTTTCTTTTTTATTACATTCACATCTGCGAAGATCAGGTAAAATAAGGACACATACAGAGACCAGTTTGAAAAAAAAAAATAAACATATTGATAAAATAATGTACCCAACTTGATATATAGAGACATAGGCAGTCAGTGATTTGTGCCCGAGTGAAAAAATTGGTCAGTAATTTTCTCCAATCTATTGAAGACAGTCGGCACCAAACAACCCGACGCTGAATTTCTATTTTTCATAAGTATGCAGGCTGGCTCGTCCATCTCTACACTGAGGGAGGCACACACAGCAGGTGACCTGAAGTGGTTATCAATGGTTCTAACCAAGGTCCCCTGGCCCTGACCTTGGCTTGAACAACCGATCACCACGACTCATACTCCCTACTGAGATTTGTTGACAATGCCGGCATTTGGTAAGAGAAACAAAGAAAAGGGGTTGGTAGAAAAACAATTTAGACAACTTCTTCCCCTATTTATAGTGGTCACCACTGACCACCGAAATGATCCTTTTTTTTAAAATGAACCATACGTCTGTGACGATCTACATCACACTCATGCATACATACATACTCAAATACAAATTATACAACGACAAGCATTCATTGGATAATAAATCAACACTACTTTGTAATAGACAATTTACAAATCGCAGCAATGCGACAATTTTGTAATCGCTCTATTTTTATGTAGTCAATTTTGTGCACTTTTGGGAGAAACGGACCCCAGAAGCTTTCTTGAGTCTCCCCAAAACTCGCTCGCTGATTGGTCAATGCCAACCAATCAGATTGTCTGCACGTGAAGAACAATTCTTCCCGCGCAGCGATTCGGAGCCGATGATCATCTATATAAGCAAGAAATATTCTTAGATAATTAGTGAGATTTCAGCTGCCAAACGAATCTACGACATTTGAAACCATGCGCCAATCTCCTCACTCACATGCTGAATATTCCTTACACTCACATAATCTTTCTCTTGCACAGCAAAACTGTTGAAGACATTTATTACCAGAAACTATCACAAACTTTTTATCTCTCAGCGAACTTTGGAATACAAATAATAGTTAAAGAGAGACAACTCTTGTTTTACTCAATGCATGCCTTCTTTCACATCCTTGTTTGTACATCTTGTTAAATACATATTTTATGTGTAATGATGTCTATCCTTTCTTCACCTCGGTTTGGTTTCTTAATCTAAGTTAGATTATTGTGGTAAAGTCTGCCACACGTCTTTTTGTCTCTTTTATATTTGATTACTTACGGCTAAACACAGTTATATTTCCAAGCATCTTTTTACAAAACATAGCATAACATGCACACGACACTATAACTATAAACCAACACTGCATTATGGATAAATTTTTGAATGATAAAAAACGCGCCTCAACAACAGACAGCGACGCCGAAGAAGCAGGAATATCTGCAAAAATGTTCAAGTCAGATACTGCATCTGTTATTGGACATTCATCTAAAAACTGAAGAAGAATGATACCGCACCATCTGACATATCCCAATCCGCTGGTGGTAATCCAATTCAACTACGTTTTCGAGAATATCCCAAGCACGGTGAAGGAAAGGGCCATGTTCGGTCATTTGTAAGTGCTTGGTTCGACAAATACCAATTGGCCGAAGAACGTGATGCGATGTTCTGTTTTGCGTGTAGGCACTTTGCACCACCAGCGTATAGCAATGCAGATGACGCATTTACTAAAACTGGATTTCGACGATGGAAAAAAGCACATGGAAAAGATGGAGTAATTGAAAAATATATGAATTCCCAATGCCACTAATTCCCCTGTGTTGCACGGAGTAACTACCAGCGGAATGTATCTGAAAAGACCTCTGTCGCACAAACCATAAGTTTGGCTTATCAAAAGAAAGTTTAGGAAAATCGACATTACATCAAGACCATCAGCGCAACAAAACATATTCCTAGTGCTGCCAATTTCTTCAGCCTACTCGAAAATTTGTATATTTTCGTAAGTAACCCTTTTGCCAATGAAAAATTTCTTGGAATACAACGAGAAATGTTTTCCAACGAACAAGTCCGAGAGCTGCAACATCTCAGTGATACACAATGGTCGTGTCGGGCTACATCGTGCGAAAATACTCGGTTGCGACTGGAAGCCACCATAACACTCTTGGAGGAGACATCTGCAAATGAAACAGGAACTAGTGATTTTCAGTGATTTTTTTTTTGTTCAATCTGCGCGGATTTTTTTCAGTGACGTTTCGCTAAACATAAACCCACTAAGAACGATTTCTCCAAAAATATTTATAAGTAGTAATTTCGCCAATTTCGTCAACGTGCAAACGGACATTCATAGTCGGCCTAGTGAATGAATTACTCGTCGGTGAATTTATGGGACCCAAAATTTATGTTAAAAAATATATAAATATGGATACATATATAATAATAATAATAATAATAATAATAATAATAGCAATAAGAAATGAATTTGAATAAAGAAGCTTGCTGTCACTTGTTCTCTAGAAAAAGCCACTAGTTTTTAACAACATAAAATATATGATAGCTAATGAACAAATAAAAAGTGCTATAGGCAATAAACAAATTATCAGTCATATTCCACCACCCTAATAAAATGCCAGACAATTACCATGTAAAGGTAGTGCTAGTTGATATTGTAGTGACTACTCTGATACACCACGCCCACGAAATACTTAATAATTATTGGCTAGAGAATAAGTACTATTTACCACAGGACAATTTATCCATCGCAGTAGCCACACCAAATTTTCTGCCATTGAATCAGTGATAATCGTATAATTTAAACATTCCTTTCGATATTTTCTCCGCTCCTCTCTGGAGCCTACTCAAAAAGTATAAATACCACGAAAATAAAACAATAGAACAATAGTAGAACAAATAAATCAACAGAGCTCAACTGCGTACGTGTACCTACATTCTTCTATTCACACACACACACAGACACAAAACTACAATTGCCCCACGCTGTGAACTGTCTGTCCAAAAGCCAAGTAACAAACTCAAAATTCTATTATCCTTTTGTACAAGCTTTTTCATACATGAACTCAGTCATCATTTATCACTGAACTCTGAACATTTAAACAAGAAAGTTCTTTAATACATATTTTCAATCTTGCATCAGTACAAGGGAAACTACTTCCTTTTTTAATTTTATTTCAAGCACGATTGTTGTACTCGTCTATTTTCAATACATTTTATTGTTGATTACTACATAATCTCTTGTTATTTCCTCTTTGTGTCTTTTGCAAATTTAAATGTGATGTGCTAACCAAAAACGCAACCTTCACCAAAGCCTTCTTAACAATTCTAAACCAAATCTAATTAGCACGCCACAATATGACCTCTCGATTTATATTTAACGCGAAATACGACAAAATATGAAACAAGAAGAAGGAACACAAACAATTTTATAATAACAAGATTTATATTTGTATAATGATGTACACAAGAGGTTACTATTTTGTTGGTGTTATGTCCCTTTGACTGAATTAAAGTTTTTACTAATGAAATTGAAATATTTTTTCCGAGCTCACAAAAGTTGAATGAATTATAAAGCTGAGAAATGCTGAATAAACTTGTAGCTTTAGAAAAGTATTTTAAACAGAAAAGTTCTTGTTGCTGGTTAGGAAATGTTTCGTATGTAGTTTGGAAAATTTCGTACGTACGTGAATGTTTTTATAAGCGTCTGACCGCACATGGTCAAGACGCGAATCCTTTTTACAACTACATCTTGTAGCGAGAAAAATCAAGGAAGGAAGAGAAAAAAACGAACTCGTGTCTGCTATTTATAATTAATGTAACCACATGACAGGATCCTAGAAAAATAGCGGGAAAACTTGACTTGGTCACGCGCTGGAAAAAAACTTGTACCTGGGTGGATTGCAACGCCCACTTGTGTGTTTATTGACCAATTACAAGCTGATATTGCCTGAAAAATTGTATGAAGCTGGGTAGGATTTTTTTCTACTTTTTGCACAAAATTCAACATTAATAAAAAAAGTGGTATCGGGATGCTAAAAGCACCATAGGCCAAAGAAAAACCCTTTGATCTTATGTGAGGCCTATCCGATAAAATTCTTAGCTTTTCTAAAAGGACCAGACAATTGTGTGAAATAAATTTTGATTTATGACCCCCTGTCACTGGTCCTTGTGCTTTGATCTTCTTTGACTTTTGCAAAATGAGTTGCGTTTCGACTTCGGACATGTAAATATCGAAAAAACTAAAAGTAAAAGAAAAAGGACTTTAAAAATGGAAAATGGCTCTGCCGATCTGAAATATAAACCCACAGGATTATAACAAATTAAAGCACTTTGTGAGTACAAGACAAAAACTTTTTTTTAAAAATTCATTTTTAAAAAGACTAAAAGAAAGGAAGTCACCTCTGTTTGTGAAACTTTCTTTGTAAAAATAATTATTTACAATTTTTTTGTTTCCATAAAATTTATATGTATATTTACAAATTGTTTTATTGTTGTTTGTTTGTGTGTTTCTTTTATTGTTTCACATGATTGTTAAAAGCCTGATGATTCTGATATTCAAATTTATCTCTTTTTGAATAAATATTGACTTTATTGTATCAAGAGGATTGTTAGTGGCGACGATATCTCTGAATTAATGCAAAAGTATTTTTAGTTTAGAGATATCAAAATAAAACTCCGATAACCAAACCTATCCGCTACAAATTATCCAGTTACCGACGATACCTCGTGTTCGATCATTCAATTAAGCTTACATTTTTTGAGCTAGTAGTAGGGTAAATTGACTCTAAGAAGTAAATTTATTTGAATTTTGATGTAAAATAATTTACTTTAACTTGGTATTAACACTTGGGTTTGTGTCAATGCAGCCTTATTTGATGTTTTGTTTCAGGGTCATGGAGAAATTATATTGTATTTCTTTATTTCAAAGTAGCTTCGTGATCCTACGGCCGGAATTTGCCGAAAACATAGATTAATTTTTTAGCTGATTTTTGACGCCTCTAGTGCCCACAGCATTTTGATTGATTTTGTTGCATTATTTTATATTCGCATTTATTTTTTTCTCGCATTTATTTTTTGTGCTTCAAAACAGCTTTGTTGAGGGAAAAAATTCAGAGCAGACAAATTAGACTGTTCTGCTAGTATTAACGTTACCCTTTGATTTTGCTTTGAAGTTAACTTCTCTTGTGATCCAACAGCTTGCGATTGGAAAAGAGGGCAAGAGATTAGAACTCCACTACTATGAATGAAAAGGTATTCCGTTTAATTTAGTGAAGTAACATACTTATACTAAAACTCATTCCGAAGTTGTATATACGATAGTGGTGTAGTATGAAAATAAAAACGCCGCTTGAATTTGCCCCCCTTCCCCACAGGAAAATCTCGGCTACCAAGTACCCCCCCCTTTCACAGTTCCAGAATCGCCCCAAAATATTCCATAAAGTTTTCTAATAAATTAACATACTCAGCGCACAATTCATTCATTAATGAATAAATACCGATATTTTCCTTTAAATGGTGTAATTCACTGATTTTTGGTAAACTTTTTACAGCAAGGGGGTAGCGGTTTTTTTTGGCTCATTTCGGAAAAAGCGCATACTGAAATATAAAAAGTAGTACCTAATTATAAAATATTGACCACCAGCGACCAGCGATCAACTGACTCCTGCCAACCACGTCTTCTACCGATACACTCGGCGATTCAGGTTTCACTCTCTGTAGCGCATCATCTCGCGGATCACCGTGGTTTCAATCGCCTACCCTCAGCCAAGACTGTCTACTAGTACCAGCTCAACTCGCCGACTATCAGCCTTCGCTGACTGCCTATCGTGCTTCGACACCAAGTGGTTTCGTCTTCATCTCCTGGTTACCAACAACCATCTGCTCTGGATTACGACTGCTAGCTAGTATCAACCTTCGGCGCCACTCAAGTTGCTCCGGACATCATCAACTATCGACGCACCTAAGGCCAACAGTCAACTACCAACGACCCCCAGGGTATTTAAAATATCTGAATTTTTCGATTGTATTTCTCTTTTTTTCTGCCAATAATAAATTTTGGCATATTTTATCTAAACTCCTTGTTCTCGTTATCATTGCCTTAGCCTGTGTCACTTCTTCAATTTAAATCTTTGCGGGGTTCGTCTAATATCGACAATCAGACCCACAAGAACATAAATATAATTTTATTACATTGCGTAGTGAAAGAGATAATCAGCTACCTCGAAAAAGAGTTCGTGTTTTGTGTGCGATCTACCGAAGAAAAATTACCAAAAACTAGTTAGCAAAAATCTACTTTAAGGACCAGAATCTATGCTAATGTTCTTCCCTCCCCTGAATGGCATGACCAATCAGAAAGATCTCTCGGTGAACAAAAGCCGTTGTTCGCTTATGTGGGGATTAGATTTTCTGAGCTTGGTGGACGAACACGCGTTTTTGCTGGTGAGAAATGAAGGTTGGATTTGTGACCCCATTTTGTCATTTCTACGTTGCTTGTTGGACTATTACGACAGACTATCGTTTGAACTGTGATTTGGCTACAAGTGTTGCGGTCGAGAGACAGAAGAAATCTATTGCAAGCGTTTGTTGCTACTATAAGTTGACAGGTTTTTTTTCTTCTTTTCTTTACAACTACAAATTGTTCAAAGTCCTTCAGTATCGACGTCTTCATCATCTTTAGCATCCTCATTTACAATAAGGTTTGTGCTGCAAGCTTCCTGTCAGAGGAAGTTACTTATTGTGCTTTTTAATAGATTTTCTTAATCTTTTTCGTCATTTACACTATTTATGTGTGAAATTAAACTTATTTTCCTGCAGCACATAGATCACTTTGCTTGAAACAGTGAATCGAGTCGTCTTCTGATCCATCAATGCAGAGATTAAATGCACAGAAGTTGAACGACCTTTCAATTCAGTTGTAATTTGATGTGCCATATCGGATGAAACTTGGAGGGTCTTTAGAAGCTGAAAGAGCAATGCTGTGGGAAATTTATCCCGGCTTTAAACATAAAAGAGTTAAGGTTAAAGTTGACTGAATCGATAAAAGCAACAAGGGCTTGAAAGTTTAAAGCGAACAATTCTCTCTTTTAGGCGGAAGAACTCCTGCTCGGGGTGTAACAATAGAAAAAGAAAATGTTTATTTGCATACACAAAAAAGATAAAGGGATATATACCAAATATGAGAGAAAGAAATGGAGAAGAAAATCCGTTTAAATTAAAGGAAGAAAAAGGGTTCATGTAAAGGCTTGCTCAAAATATTTCTCTGAGCACTTAAAAGTTCTTTAAGCAAATAAATTGTTCATAAGGGGTTAACATTCACGTAAGATTTCTTCAGAGCTTTTGTTGAGGAGGGAACAATTGGAAGATCCGTATTTTGCTGTTGAGTGAGTTTGTAGGCCGACGACAGGAATTTCAAGGTCCTAGGAAGCAGATCTCGAATAGTTTTATTAGAGGGCCAATATCTTGCCTTTAGAGTCTAGCATGTAGATTTCTTCCTTGAAACAGGTTCCGAAGATGACTGGTGTCACTGTCGCCGACCTGATGTTATCAGAGACGGTGTCAAATACTCATTGCCAAAGTGGCGCATATTTTCGGTATTTATCGAGCTTAGAAGGCTCAGAGACATTGGGAACTTTTCCCTCCAAAACTGCTTATACATTGTGTGAAATTGATCCAAGTAATCGCTTTCTAACTGTCCAAGTCTCTGCCAACTGAGAAACAGCACAGCATTCAAAATACGAATGCTGTCCTCCTCCTTTGCGTACTCTCGCGAATTTTAGTAGCTTCGAGACAGTGTCTTTCTTTTAGTGTCCTGATGTAGCGCTAGATGGAAAACCGACTAGGGCCGCAGTCAATGAGAGTCAGGTAATGCCGGCCTTCATAATGGGTTATATCCATCTCAACCCTGCTCCAGTTCTCGAACACATCCAACTGTCCAGCTTTCCAATGCACCAGCACACTTCGCACGCTCCAACCACTGCCCGAACAGCTAAATTTGAGACCTCAGGGTGGATTCGTCGATGGATGACTTGAATGTGGGGTGATTCCCGCTCTTCAATAGATGCAATGCACACTGGTTCTATTTATTTCCAAATTGAGGCACTCTAGTGAGCTGATCGGCTCGGTTTGCATGGGATCTGACGAGCTCTATGTCAACAGTCAATTTATATTCCCCACAAGTTCCTTGATTGTACTGAGCCGACGTCTTATCAACATTCCTGTCGCCGCCTTCGTGCGCACCGAGACTTTCCAGACAGCGTATCGTAAGCCCATCGATGCACACACGTTGAGCCAGTCTTCAGGTGCACCACAGTCGCTCTCTATTACAGTGCCATATTGATTCCCTTTCAAGATCGCGTCGAGCTCTATCCGGTTGATATACTTGTATTCGTGTTCTGATCACAGCCAACAGGCATCTTCAACTAGGGATTCGCCGCTTTCAACAACAACACCAGTGGCCAACGAGCTTGCATCAACCCACAAGGTAACTTTGCGTCCATCAACGCACCAATCACCTTGTGCCGGATCCTTCTGTGTGAATCTGGTAATGATGTCCGTTAGCATCCGAGTCAGGGGTGGACCCTGCACTTCATCGTCTCAGCCAGTCGTCATCGAGTTCGCACGTTGTTTTATAAATGCAGTTGCGACGCGGAGCCAGCCACATGCTGGAAAATATCCAGTCAACTTTCCACATAGGGAGAAGATGGTCCGACGAGTGAGCACGTTAGGTATCAGTCGGAGGTCACTCCTGCAACTCCATCGCAATTTGACCTGCTCCTCTCGGACACGTAATCCCAGAACACGAGTACCATTCTCTAAACGCTCTGGATTCTTACTTGTCAGTCCGAATTGCTGAAGATGCGCCCGTACACGTGCCGCAGTGCATATATGTTCATTGACAAATATGTCATCGATGTATGAGGGCGTGGCCCTCTGGATGGTCTTGTCCTGTACGACCATGGCACTCACAATTGATCGCATGATCAGCGGTGCCACTTTGAGCCCCAAACCCAAATGGGTGAGGCAATATCTTTTCCCTATCTATCTGCACCGTTTGAAAAGGCCATAACGATTTGTCGACGTGGATCTGCAAATAGGCACAGCGCAAATCCAGCACAGTAACATCCGATCCTTCGTGTCGCCACTCCCTCAATTTTTGCGCACAAACACCTGCATCCGCCGTGTGCGTGTCCACATACTGATTGAGCTCCTAATAATCCATGACCGGGCAGACCTTCTGATTGTTTTCCTGTAGCACAGCCATTAGAGGGATCAGGTCATTGGGTGCCCAAGTTCTTCTTCGGGATACGGAAGTAGCCATCCATTATCCATCCAGGTTCGTAGTTCACGAGTATACTGCTCCCTGAGCGGCTTTGGTACTGGATACTCTGCTGTCTGGTTCTTCAACGCGGGTGGTGTCTGGTCACCAGACCACTTTCAAGACACAACCCAGATCTCATTGTGGTCATACTCCGTATGGAAGTCAAGTTCGTTGATGGTGATGACCGCGCACAAAGGTCAGCCAAGTTGAGGAAAGCTCACAGTCTCATCTCTGGACACATATGCTCCTCCCAACTTCTTAATAATGTCAAATCCGAGCAGCAGATCGAAACGAAGCAATTTGTCGTCCACAACCAGAACCTCAACATCAATAAGAGGCCTGTTGTTCACGAAAAGTTGAATAAGTCCTACCCCAGAGCACTTGAGGGTCCTTTCACCAACAGTGAGCACGTCCATTTCCTTCCTCTTCTAAGATCGACAAAGCAGTCTGCTAACGAGCGATCGAGAACAGCTTGTGTCTAGCAAGGCTGAACTCCTGATTCCATTGATTCGTACAGCAATTGCAGGTAGCGCACTCTTTGTATGGAGCCCGGGGAGTAGACTGGCGCTGAGGCCTATTTCCCTGGATCGTTTCCCGGGCAATTCCGGACTACATACCCTACCGCATTGCACTTGTAACATCACATCCGGGGTGTCCGTCTTTTGGTATGCGATTCCTTGCAATCCTTTGCAAAATGGTTGGGGCCATTGCAACGATAGCATGTTATGAAGAGAAGCCATTTTTAGGAACCCAGATTCAAATGGGCCGAATTCATCTATGTCTCAAAGGGAAACGGTACCATGTGCTTGTAAGTTGCTGATGAGGCGGATATAGCAGAAAGAAAGCAAACTTAGCGTTTGATTGCTGACCACGAACTGATAAATGACTGCAATTTTGTTCACTGTATGGAGTGACATCACGAAGCGTCCATCGTGTTACCCATGTGACATCTCCATCAAAGGGAGATAAGTGCCTTCTGCATCCTTGCAGAGTTTTAAACTGAATGAAGAATTGAGTCTTGTAAAGACATAAAAGAACAGAAGCTACAAAACATGACCAAAACACAGTTGGAGTGTATCTGAGAACCAGTGAAGGAAGAGAATCTGGAGTAGTTGAATATGATTCGATAGAGATTTACAAGTTGGTGAATTTATTGAAGCTGTAAGAAGTTCTTTTGTCCATGGTTTTATATTAAAAATCCGAGCGTCAATTTCAAACAATAAAATAAAAATGAAGAAAACATGGGAAAGCATGTTAAATAAATCATATCTATTTACAAAACATATGTACATGAATTCAAAACAGTCAACAGGGCGAGAATAGTCTTTAGTTGAGTTAAAGACTTTGGGCAGTTGATCCACAGAAAAAATTGTGGTTTAGATAAGACTTTGATCCTCAGCGAAGATTCACTGATCGTCCTCGCTGCTATTGTTGGAAATGATTCTTTTGAGTTCGTTAACACATTTTTCTTTTAGCACGCGCTGGTGGAAAGGAAAAAAAAACCCCAAAACAAACTATGTAGCCACGTCTTCTCTTGTGTTTGAATCGCTTGGATACAGTCGCATCTATCTTCCCCTGAAAGTCGAAAGCTGTGGATTTTTTAAAGAAATTTTTTCTCGAAATTAAGCTCGAGAAAAATAGACTTTGGTGTTCTCTGATTGGTCAAATATTTCACATGGTGCTTTTAATTTCTAACCAATATACACTTTGATTTAAACGGTGTGTGTTGCATTGCGGATTCGTTTTGGCATGTTTGTAAATATTGTCTGTTATTGGATAGAAAATCAAGTTGGGTTGTGTTTTAATAAAACGGTATGTAATTTGTGTTGGAAATAGGATTTATTCCCTATAAAGCAAATAGCAGCAATCGCCTGAAAGAGATAAAAGTCGGAAAACGTCAAAAGAGAATAAAGAAAAAGCCATTATTCTAGACAATGAACTTAAAAAGAAGGAAGAGAAATACAAATACTTTGAGATTAAATATGAATCTATTCATAATTTTCAGAAGAAAGCGTATTTTGATTAAATTAACTTCTTGTCTTTAAACTCTCAAATCCAAATAAGCGTCCCCTTTCATTTCTCAAATATATTCGTTTGTTCGTCCTGGGGCGCTTATTTTAAATTTCTTAAGGAAAGTGTGTGCTAATTCGAGAGAGTCGCTTATTTGAGAGGAGCGCTAAATCAATCATTTTTACGGTGAGTTATTGTATATAGGGAAAATAAGTCCGAGGCAGTTATCTCCCTTGTATCATCAAATTGTATTATCCTTTCAATGAGTATTTCCATTTTGATGATTTAAAATATGAATGGAGTTAAAGAACAGTTGCTTTTCATAGTTGATTATAAATATAACGAGTCTTTTGATGTACTTTTCACTTGCTCCTCCATATCATCGTGGTGAGGGTTAAACGGCTAGAAATTATTGTCTACACAATGGATCTAAATATTATTGCATATCTAAACATGTTATATAACAATTACAATTGGTAAATCGAAAGCAGCAAAAATTAATATTTTTATAGTATCAATATTTCCAGGGAAAGTGAACCAAAAGCTGATAATACTTATGAACTGAACAAAATAAAACTGTCAATTTAATTTCTTAAAGGAAAATGCTCTGGTTTAATAATAATAATAATAATAATAATAATAATAATAATACAGAACATGGGAATAAGATAAAAGGATAAATCATCTATTTTGTATAGATGACTTGAAATTATATCCAAGAAATGATGATGAATTGGAAGAGTTTTTAAAGTCTATGAAACGTTTCAGCGGTGATATATGCATGGAATTTTTGCTATATCTACATTGGAAGATTTGTCATTACTACGGGATACAAATAGCTGTAGATTGGCATGAACACATCCTGAATTTGCAGTTGAAGGAGTTAATGTTATCATCCTCTGGGATTTTTTTTTTATCAACGCAGATCGAACAAAACAAACAGATCACTCAGACATTTTTATCAAAGACAGAAAAGGAAAAGGTTGTACACTGATTGAGATGAGTGTACCAAGTGACAGAATCAATCTGCGAAGATTTTTGAAAAACTAAGCAAATGCAAAAACCTGGAGATGGTAAGAAAAAATATTGCACATAAAAACTATTTCTGTTATGGCTGGAACTTTGGGTCTGATAAAGAAAGGAACTTATGAACTTCTTAATTCCTGTTCTTTTATTGTTCTTTCTTCCTTAATAGTGTTTTTTCTCATATTCTCTCACCCAGTAACCCGCTGCACCTTAGTAGCTTTATTGCCTTGCTTAGGGTGAACTGATTAAAAAAAACAAAAAAACAAATCTACAAAATTCCAGAAAATTCAAAAAGTAGTTCTAACAAGTCCAGCCCATATCCCGTGAAGAGCTTTGTCTGTTTGTTGTTATTAGCTGTCTTGTGTTTAATTAAGTAGAAACAACAAAAAATCACATCTTTCGATTGCACTAGGTCAGCCATTATGACCTGGTGTATAATTATAAAATAAACTATAAGCCAAAAATACATTTTCAATAATAATAATAATAATAATAATAATAATAATAATAATAATAATAATAATAATTTTCAATCAGCTTGTATTTACAGTGCAAAACAAGGCACACACACAACAAACAAAAATTAAATCCCAATAGTGTGATTGTGGTAGGCCAGACGATACCAGCAGCAAGATTACATTCATTTCCAAGAATTTTTATACGTATTGGGTCATCTAAACTATTCATCAATCTACAACTTTGACAGATGGTTCCGTTATTAAAACATTAGCTTGTTTTATTGGAATGATGTTTTAAATATTAATAGTACAAAATGAATTTTATTGTACCTGATACTGAATATACGGGTATGCTAAAAATATATATGGTACACCTTAAAATTGAACGAAAATGTATATCCTACATATTTCCATGGGGCCTATAGAAGGGTGTTGGCTCCCCACCACCGAATCTATGATACGGGGCCCCCTACTTTACTATATCTCAATTTTCATAAAGGAGTATTCATATAAAATACAAATTTTATTGTAACCTAATTATGCACAATAATGGCTCATACGAAATATAGGTGAACAATTTAGCTAGAAAGATTGAAAATAAATACAATGTATCTAAATACAAATTACATATGTCAAATGACAAATGTCATAATAGGTTATATATTTTCAAGTTTACAGTATGTGAAGTACGTCTTTTAGGAAGCAGATGCTACCACATACAATCTTTGTTGTGTACACGAAAATAAAGTAAAACAATTTGGTTACATTCGAAAGAAACATTTATTTGCATTGAGTTAAAGTATTTTCCTACAAAATGTTATGATAATTGCCTATGCGATGTAATTATACCAACATATAGAACCAAACAAATAAATATTCATTGAGAACAAAATTATGTGACATCCAGCACGGAGTGAAAAAAATTTTACGCGCAGTGTGATGTCCGCTGAGAAAGCAATATGGTGCGTTCGTACAATATAGTGGTTAACGTAGGAAGAGAAGGAATAACACGTTCTATCCTGACAAAAGGGAGCTAACTCTCTTCCAACTCCCAAAGGTAGATAACTGATATCGGTACAAGGGCGTATTAGTCCACTGGAAGGATCAAATGAGCACTGCCCATTGTATTATTACATAAACACTTGTTCAGATTATTATCTCACATCTAATATTAAATCTATTTTTCATGTATTAGCTGGAATAAAATATTTTGCACAATTTGACCTAAAAGATGCATATCAGTAAGTTCGGACAAATAAATCATGAATACACCTGTTAGTTTGTTGAGATGGATGTCATAGGCATGAAAACTGCAAGTGTGATTTTACAGCGTGCCAAAGAAAAGATTTTTGAAAATGATATAGAAAATATGATAGACTAAGAGGATGATATATTTGGGAGCAACTACCAAGAAAGAAATGTACTTAAAGATCAAAATTATATTAAAGTGATTGACAGATGTAATGGCTAGTAACCCAGAAAAGAGTATATTTAAGTGATAAAATAGCTTTTTTGATTATTTGATTTCAAATGAAGGTGTCTCTTCAAAACAATGTTTGGTCAAAAAGATATTAGATGTTTCTCCGTTCGCAAAAAAACAAAAAGCAAAGAGTTAGTTTCCTTTTCAGAATGTGTGAAGTTTATGGTCGTTATTTGCTGAAATACGCTGACATAATAGCCATTTGCAAAGTTACGCAAAAAGATTTTTTTTTATATGGACAAATGTGCAACAGGTAGCACTTAATTCAAAATTTGCTTTTGTTGAAAATCCTTTCGTGTGTATTTTTAATAAAGACGTTTAACTGGCAACGGATGTTATCATGTTAGTAAGCATTGCTTCGGGGATTTTGTCATAGGACAGCCTACAGCAACTTTATTTATCAAATAAATTAAATGAAGGTCAAAATAATTATTCTAATACAGAGGGCAGCTTTATATCATAGTATGGACCACAAACGGTTCTGTCGTTTCTTACTAGGTAGATATTTCCCACTGATGCCTAATCACCGATATTTAGAATTTATATTTATCACTTGCAAGGAACTACCAAGAGTTTACTTCTGTCGATTCAACGCAGGGCATTTGATTTTGATATTGTACATTAAAAAGGAAACTCATTTCCTCGTGCTGATTCATTTTCAATATTCGTGTTGATTTATTTTCAAAAGTTCCCACGAGAGCGGATACGATATTTCAAATCATGTAGATGATTAGTTTATGTATTGAACTAGAACTGACGTGCTCGCTTAGTTTCTGATTAATTGCGTGATTCGATGTGAGGCGAAATCTCTTTTTTTCAATAAAAAGAAATATTTGAATTGTTCCAATGCGGAAAGCTCGCATGAAAATTAAATAGAAATTATCGACAGAAACTGTGTTATTTACAACTGTAATCTCATTATTCCACTGGAAGTATCTAGAAAAGAAAGCATAAATAGTTAATAATGCTGTCCATTGGGGCTTTACACGTAATCGTTTAAAGCTTTCAAAATATGGTGGTCCGGACAGTAGCACAATGGAGGCAATGTTTTCTAAAACGTTTTTAACTATCATTGAGACTATAGTCTTTGATTCAAAACTCCATTCTCGCTGCCCAGTGATAATAATTTAAGAAAATTACCCATTCACCTTAATAGTTAAAATATATTCTTTTGAGTCAAATTACCTTAACGTAAAGGCAAAAGACATTTTATCTCATACCAAATATTTTTCGGCCTATAGAATACTTTCTTCGTATCTTTGTTGTTTTTTCATTGAGAAAAGATATATCCTTTTTCCTCAAGGAATACAACTGACGAAGAAACGCATTGGCTAAAATGTATTAACAACTGCAACTATGCAAAGATAAAATGTATCAATTATCTGTTAATGACTCGTCTAAAAACTGTAGACAATTTATCTCATTATTCTATCAATTATTCAGACGACTTTCTTTGTTGCCTGGATCACAACTTTTCTCTTTTCCCCTGAATATGTTACATCCCATAACCCTTTTCATCTTCTAGAATCTTTTCTGTATGGAGCAAGTAATATTTTCTATAGAAGATAGGCTAGTTACTCAGGATTATGTCGAATAATGGAATCTTCTCCAAATTCTATATTAGATGGCCATTTATCTCTGTGCTATCTGTATTCAGGGTTAAGTTTTCGGCTCCCAGTGTCATCTTTCACCAGCTGTTTTCATTTTGTTTTCACCGTTGCATAAATTAACAAATGGTTGCGCTGTTAGAATGCCTTTAAATCTGCATCTTGAGGCTTCAACTAGAGTACAGCATGTACGTTGTCCTCATCTTTTCAACTCACGGATCAACAGTCATGGCACAGGGGGAATGTTCTTTGGTCAGTAGTATGTCATTTGAGTCTCTTTTCTTTTAAGCGGATGACCATTTAAAGCTGAAAGCTGTGCGTATCTAGAAATACAGTCGGGCGTTCTTATTCATGTGTTTTGCATCTGCGGATACAACTAAACGTGTATCAAAAACACTAAACATTTTTTTGAATTTTCTGAGTGCCGAGCCCTGTTTATTCAAGTGAATAAACTGATATGTAGGTATATATCTTGGCGGAGTCTGCCTCCATTTCACAGATGTTTAGTCTCTCGCAAACACTCATAGTTTGAGTATTGTTTTCGTGTTTCCTTCATTCTTAACTTGTGTGCTATATACCCTCTATTTTTTGAGACATTTTCAAAATAGAGGTTTAAAAATTTCTAATGCGAATCATTACTTTAAAAAATGTTGTTTACAGGTAAACATCTCTCCACATTATAACTTTCCATACAAATCGCTGATTCTACAAATAATTTTTGTATAAAACGTCTCTGCACTTTTCTTTTTACTTTGACGACATATATTATGTCGTCAAATTAAACACCTGAGAAGAAGAAAAAGTTCAAATTTATATGAGCTGTTTCTTCTAATCACAGAAAAATTTGACGACATAATATATTAATATATTATGTCGTCAAATTTTTGTGTTATTAGAAGAAGAAAAAGCTCATATAAATTTGAACTTTTTCTTCTTCTCAGGTGTTTATTTCTTATTTCTTTTTATTTCAGGAAATGCGACCGAAGCGAAAACACAGATACAGTCTCTAGCGACCATCCTTGTTAGGCCTGATCTTCCGTCTGTTTGTCGGCCGGTTATATAGATGACCCCCCCCCCCAGCACCACAAAAGGAAACTGACATCGATATACATAATTTTCCATTTGACATTTTAATCTTAGAAAACCTTGTTAAAAAGAGCCATATGGTACTTTTTTGTTTAGAATCGTCCTAGATATTTTTCTGTAAAGATAATTGTGTTCTTGGGTAATTAACATGCACAAATCCCTATATTGGAAATTAATAAAAAACAGATGTTTTGTTCTATGTCTAGAATAAATTGGATCGTTCATTTCTGTGACAACACACGTTTTGAACAAAATAGCGTAATGTAAAAAAACTTCGAATTTAATTTCAAAATTATTCTTTGTCTAGAATAATTCGTAAGGGCGTACACATTTTGGACAGATAGTATAATGTAAATAAACTTTCGAATCTAATTTCTCAGGACCAAAGAAACTCGAACAATATATTAATCATGTCTTCTACTTATCGGCGGAAAGTGGATAAGGTTGAAAACATTGATTTTGCACAATTTTACTGGAACTTATCAATTAATTCTGGGTTCAATTCTCCATGGAACTGCTCGAAAATTATATTTTATTAGTTTAAAACATAATTTTTAATCTGCTTCTTTTTTCATTTTTTCTTAAACATTCACCTTACTCGTAGCCTCCCTCCAATCACTCTCCTCTAATTGCATGCAATTAAATGTTGAATCAGGGTCGGTGCCTGTTAAAATCTATCAATGGTGCCTATCTTTTAAATTATACTCTATGTATGTATACGGAGAGAGTAAGTCCAGAGCCTAATGATGAAAAAAAAAAAGCAAAATAAAAAAAGCATTTATTTTGCTCAAAATAATTTTTGAACGTAAACTCTTCCTTTGTCAATGTATTTAATCTATTATCTTTCTATTAAACGTTATTCTTTTCTATTTTTAGCTTTCTATAACTTTTGGTGCCTTTAGTTTATTCCACGCGACAAAGTATGTTTAGCATTGATTTTCGTACTTGTTATAAAGAGCTTCGCCATTTTCCATTTGGATAATTTGACATTTCCATATCTCGTTATATAACCGTGGTGGCTATGCCAGTATTATCAGAGTTAACACATGTAAATACTGTAACAACAGCTTCCGTTGATAATTAAATTTTGTCGCAGTATGTCAAAGAGATATGTATACACAACATACACTTTAAAGATGCACTGGAGTGTGTCATCAGTGATGTTAATACTGAGTTCATTTACATCACTGATGACGCATCAAGTGCATCATTACGACACACACACACACATATACATATATATATATATATATATATATATATATATATATTAATCTGTTCATGTTAATAGGTTAATAAATCTACTGAATTCTACCAGATTCTTTGTTTCTTTAGATGGTGTTTTTTTGTTGTAGCTATTCCTCTTACCAACCATTAAATACCAGACAACTTCATGGATAAAACAAAACGCATTTGTCGTTGTGGACAGATATGAGCACAAAAGTCCATAAAGCAGGAAGCAGATTTCGACATTGCGAAAGAATAACAATCTAAACTTGTCAAGCCAGGCCGAACGCAATTAAGGCAAAATCATAAAAGCAAACATGATTGCTAACAACGCTTGCAACTCTTTTGTATACGAATTTCTGTAGACAATGAAGACGGAAGAATGGAAGAACTGCTGAGACAATAGTAGATTTGATTGGATCAAGAGTTCGGTTTGGTGCCTCACCCGACATCGTCCAACGAAACAAAACAATGTTTTGGGTCAAGTGAACTGCAATTAAACCAATGATTGTCGAATGAATCGACGGAATGTGTGAGCATTTTTTGTATCTCTTGCATCGCGTATCAACCATCTGTCGATTTATTCACAGGCAACGAATTAGAGATTATACTGTTCTTTCCCTAACAAGACTTTCTTCTATAAAGGTTATATAGCATCAACAAAATGCGTCGGTATTTTCCGATGCTGATCCACACACACACACACACACACACACACACACACACGCGCGCACGCACGCACGCACGCACGCACATACCCACACACTACACCCCCCCACCACACACATATGTATTCGTGTGGACATATATATTATCGTGTTCGGAAAGTAACTTTTAACAGAAAGGATATAAAAATAAATGTAAAAAATTATTTAAATATTGTTTATCAAAAATATAATAAACTTCATTTTCAATGTTTGCATCCCAATAGTAATGAATATTTTCGATTCCATGTTTAAAGAAATCTCTTTTTTCCCTGAAAAGTTTAAAGCTTGTATTCAACTTCTATGTTGCTGAATGTTCTGTCGCTTATGAAATATTCTAATGATCGAAAAAAAAAAAAATGGAAATATATTGGTGCTAAATCGGGTGTGTACGAAGCATATGGAAGAACCACCTATCCTAACGTTCTTACTTCTCTTTGGTTTGTTTTACAGAGTGTACCACTGCATTGGTTGATATACGGGAGAATAATACTTTTTCTGCTTCTCAAAGCGGGACATTTTCGACGATTAAGTTGCTGACAATAAACGTTTACTGTGATGGTCCTTCCATGTTACAATGGATCGTAATGGACGACACTTTTTATATTTCAGCAGCCATAAAGCAAGGATATCTCTTCAGTTTTGGTTTGTGTTTTCTGTTTTGTCGTTTGCACTTTTTATCAATTTGTGATTATCACTGTCTTTTTAGTTTTCTAAAAAACCCATTTGGGAAAGGAGATAATTGAAAAAATTCGGGGCGCAGGTTAACATTTTGGCAAGACTTGATAGTGGCAGTCTAAAGAAATTTTCGTCTAAGTAAGTTGTTTTCTTTTTGAATACATGTTCCATTCTTTAGAATCACAACATTGATCTAAAGAATGCCACATTTATTAAAAGTGAAACCAACTTGCTTACGTGGAAAGTTCTTGGGTGTGCCGCTTTTTTCAAATATTTCCTTTCCTAATAGAAATACTCTTTTCTCAAGTCAATATACTTGACCATAAAACCTTTTACTATTTGAAATAAATAAAGACATAAATAATTTATCAAATTAAAATAAGTAATAATTATATTAATAATTAATAAAGAAAAAAGTAAATAATATATATTAATATTAATAGCTAAAAAAGTAACCACACACACGCACACGCACACACACAAACACACACACACACATATATTTATATATATAAACAATAATGCAAACATTTACTTGTTTTCGTTTATTAGGCATTAAAATACATTACTAAGCATCCTCCATAGTTTACCTTTAATTTTACAGCTCGCCATAAGAATATTTTTGACCGTTCTTAAATTAAAAAAATGATATTATATTATACTGAGTTCTACCCGGATTCTATCCTCTTGGAATTTTATATATATATATATATATGTATGTGCATGTATGTATGTATGTGTATATATTTATATTATATATATATATATATATATATATATATATATATATATATATATATATGTGTGTGTGTGTGTGTGTGTGTATTAACCACTAATATTATCTATCTATCTATCTATCTATATAATGTTAGATTTTATTACGCAAGTCAAAATTTTCACAATTAAAATAGTGTTGACCAATCAATTTGTGCTAAATTTTAAGGATATATTTACATGATCAGCAATATATCGTGTGACTTTCTGCTGAAACATCACTCCTTATTAATAATCTTGATAATAACTAATTTTGTGGGTGCAAATAAGCTGTGTGCAGCATGAATTTTTATTCATAAGTAAATACAAAATATAGAAGTCACAAGAAAGCAATATTCTCAATACTTGAATAAATTATTATTTTACATGTTAATACAGATGAATTAATATCTTGTAATCCTCACCCATTGATTTTGTTCACTTTTACATTGTTTCGACTAAAGTATACTATTTAGTTTAAAACTTCTTGGATGCGACCTACAACACTCTAAAGAACCGATAATTTAAATCTAAACAATACTAGTCCACTTTACACTGTTGTCTTCTAAGTCGTGTTGCCTGATTTTTCTCAGGAAGAGTACAATCGACCATCTTGTCCGTCCAATATAGCTTTAAAATCATCATTAAAATTACTTTTGAGAAATCAATTTTATATACTTATTCGTCCAGAATACACAATTATTTTTGAAATATTTATTGTAAGGTGTTAGTTGGTAACTTTCATGTATTTAATCAATGGTTTTAATATGTTTTTCTCTCACATAACCTAATATTGTGAATATCAGATTCTGCAAATATTTTCATACTGGTCAAGCCAATGATTTTCCTTAAATCTCTTTTGGTGATATTCTTAAGGTGAAGTTTTTCTTATTCTTAACTTTCCAATATTTTAAATTTATTTTTCGATTGTTCTTCATTCAACCTTTCCCCAGATTCCTATCGTTTAATAATCTTGCAATATTTTTTATATTTTGTGTATTTTTGTATCTTTTTCACATGAAACATGGAAATATTTATATAAGTGAAATTATCATAAATAAATATCGATAACTATACAATAATATAAATTCATTTACAATATGAGAAACAAACCACGAATTGCATAACAAAATATTACACCACTGAATATCTCCAAATAATAAAAAACAGATATTTTCATCAAAATTCTACAGGGAGGATTTATCATTTAAATATATCCTGAATATTTTACTAATATCGGCTGATTATTACCAGGTTTAGTGCAAAAACATTAACTTGCATATAAAATCTGACATTATATATATATATATATATATATATATATATATATATATATATATATAATCACCTGTTATCAATAACTTAGCAGACCCCACAATCAATTCGTCGTCGGCTTTACCTCGTATCCAACAATTTCTTATTTTCTGATCGCTTCCTTTATAATGACGGTTAGAGTTCTTCTTTTGAATGACAGGGCAGAGTTGTCATTAGCATATTGAAATTCTGAGATGTGTGGCGTATGTGTTAGACATTTAGATCGAAGTCTACTAAGACGGAAGAGTCCTCCATCAAATCAATATCTGATGCCAGTCCCTGGATTGTCTGGGGGAAGTTCTTGAAGCATTGCAGCCAGATACAAAGAGAATAACAAAATAATGACACTGCCCTAAAAGATTTTCGGCAACACTCACATACACGCCACACAGCAAAAAACCCACCAGGAAAAGAAATATAATATGGTCCAACCCACAGTACAACAAAAACGTAAAAAAAACAACACTTCCCTCCCCCATCGTGCACTCTCAACAAACTATTCAACAAAAACACAGTAAAAATCAGCTACGTTTGCACCGAGAGCATGACACAAACAATAACAAAGCGCAACCGAAAAACAACCAACAAACCACCGCAAAAACAAAAACCACGTGTAACTGCAGAGCAACGAAAAAAAATCCCTTAAACGGCAATTTCTTTCAGAGCAATGTAATATACCAAGACACTGTAAAATCAGTATATAACGAAGACAGAATATACATATGAGTAACTGAAGGACCCTGGAAACAAAGAAACTACAAATACAAAGTATCCTTTACATAATTGAACAATATAATACTTTCTAAACATATCTGGGAAATTAAAAACAAAAACCAAC
>OZ038476.1:967061-1022061 GCA_964036315.1 Acanthosepion esculentum | reverse complement strand
CACTTCTAAAACCATTATGGATATATTCAGATCCTCAAACACTAATAGCAGGCATTTATAAAATAAATTGCCAAAACTGTTCCTCCCAATATATTGGAGAAACAAGTAGAAATAAAAAAAAAAAACGCATATATTTATATATATATATATATATATATATATATATATATATATATATATATATAATGTACGTATATATATATATATATATATATAGTTGCATGTATGTAAAAATAACACTGTCTAGTTTCGGGGGACTGATTTAAAATCTAGCAGTACCAAAGTTTCTAATATTTATATAGACAAAACAAACAAACATGCGGAGAGGCACTATCTTGAGACAGGATATTGGGGGTGATAAGATAATGTAATATCATTTGATTTGTGGTCCCCACTTATCCTCAGAGATCCCAAGGCACTTTACTCACATACAGTTTTGTCTTTCTTCAATTCTAACCTGAGGAAGCCAAAGAGAGCGGACACTCTCGGTGAAACTTGTTATTAAACTTTCCACTTTGTCTCATCATCTTCACATGTATATATATCCAAATTGTCTTATCTTCAGAATTATTCTGAGAAATTTAATAATATCTCGACATGGAAGATTAAAACAAATTCTTAGTAAAAAAAAACTCTACCAATATCCAGAAAGAGGCTTTCAAAGGAGCGTTCCCTTTTTAATATTTAATATCTAAGAAATATATTTTCTAATTCTCTCTTTTTTATCCAAATTATCTCATCTTCAGAATTATTTTGAGAATGTTAACATATATGTATGTTAAGACATTTTTATGTTTATACATTATTTTTATAGATACAAATATTTAAGTAAATGCTCTGTTTATAATAAACAGTATTAATAACATTTACCAGCCTGAAGGTCTGAAAAATTTTCATAGAACGTGCCTTAACCGATTGGGCCACAGAGGATCGTTCGGTTAGCAAGGTCGATTTTACTGTTTTTAAACTACAATCTTCCACGAATCTCTCACGTACATTCATATCTGATAATGCGTATCCAAATGTAAACACATGACGTCGCACATTATGAAATGGACAAAGTCCGACAATTATTTTAAGACATTTTTATGTTTATACATTCTTTTTTATAGATACAAATATTTAAGTAAATGCTCTGTTTATAATAAACAGTATTAATAACATTTACCAGCCTGAAGGTCTGAAAAATTTTCATAGAACGTGCCTTAACCGATTGGGCCACAGAGGATCGTTCGGTTAGCAAGGTCGATTTTACTGTTTTTAAACTACAATCTTCCACGAATCTCTCACGTACATTCATATCTGATAATGCGTATCCAAATGTAAACACATGACGTCGCACATTATGAAATGGGCAAAGTCCGACAATTATTTTAAGACATTTTTATGTTTATACATTCTTTTTTATAGATACAAATATTTAAGTAAATGCTCTGTTTATAATAAACAGTATTAACAACATTTACCGGCCTGAATGTCCGAGAAATTTCTATGAAAATATTCGTCCCCCGACAGGAATCGAACCTGTATCCTATACGGAAACATTATATTGCCTGACGTGCTATATGCTAAATGTTTCAAATTTCTTCACAAGCATATATTTGTTTGTCTCAAGTATTGACGAATATCTAGATGCATTCATTTGCCTTTAAAATCTAAAGAACACACGTATAAAAAATATGAGAAATGCTTATATATATTAATTTATAATTATTTACTCTCTTATGATCTGCCGTTAAGCCTCGGTATTATCATGACTTGAGTTGTTAATCCTCTAGCAAAATCCCACGGAAATAAGTGTGTTGACGTGTTTTTTATCACGTTGCTCTTAAAATACCTCAATTGACCGAAAATTGGATAAGACAATCAACACACTGATAGAAACCTTCAATTCTTTGGTAGAAAGCGCTGATTGGCAGTGCTGCTGATTGCTGAAGCGATAAGGTCGATGGCCGTTGTTTTTTCGCTAATTGTACCGCTTTTGATTTTCATTGATTAACATCAGTATCTCTACCTTATTATCCACCCCAACCGATTATCAACATCCTCCCCAAGTAAGTTATCTTTTCACCCCCAGCCTTCCTACTCCCATTCCTTCAATTTTACCCGTCATTTCATTGTTTTATTTGTAACGTCAACTGTACGCTGCTGTGCCAAAAGTCATGGGATGGCAGAATGTAAAGATAACGGTACTGTACCTTGATATCATACATCTATCAGTTGTTCAGTCAGTGTGAACACCAACTGCGCAGCTCATGACAAAGCAACGGGAAGTATTGGAGTTCAGAGGCTATAATACTGGGTGCCGATGAGATATTCCATATATCAAAATATGGGGATATTTGACCCCCCCTCGACCTACGGTGTCATGTGTGTAACGGGAATAAATAATGAAAGCCATTAATACTCATCGTGGATGGCACAGTGGCCAACTACGGGTTCTTAATAATCGTAATAAGAAGCGTCTGAAAAGGATCGTTTGCAGCAGTATACAAACAACACTGGGTGAAAGCACATCCACGTTGAATGCAGAAGATATGACACATAGCCATCAGGACAGTTCAGCGTTCATTATCTTTCATGAGATAAGGGAACATAACCACCAAGGACCTCTTGCTAACATCACAGCACCGGATACAGTACCTTGCCTAGCTTCGTGACTAACGGCGTGTGACGTGGCCTAACGAGTCACAGATTCAACTGTTTCTCGCTGATGGGGTAGGATGCAGACCCCACGCGGATCCTGCTTGTCAACAAGGCACCGTCCAGGCTTGTTGCGGTTCGATAATGGTGCATTATTTGTTCACATGGCATAGTCCACCTAGATAATGTCCGGTGACCAGTACGTTGAATTGCTACGTGAGCATATTGTCCCACGGACTGCATGTACTCCAACAGCGAGCATAGTTGGATGGTGTAACGTATAGCTGTTCGGAATGAGAAATCGGAGAGCCGAGTTCTAATTCCAGTCGGGTTCTTTGCATTCACTTACGCACAAATGCCTTTGGGAAAAATATAAATCTATCTCTATGAGTTAAACAGTAGGAGTTGTATATGGAAATCATTTACATTATTTACATTTTTAGGACTGTAACCTCATCTTCATTGCCATATTTACAACGTTTGGGCCGTTGTACGCTCCGCCCCTCTTCAGGTAATTGGAATTTCGAACGGAACCCTTTATTTCGTCCACCAGGGTAGATTGTTTTGGTTACACGTGCCATTTCAATCACCTGAAGAAGGCCGGAGCGTACAACGGCGGAAACGTGAATACCAACAGCAGTGGAGTATTCCAACAGGATAAAATACTTTGACATTGGACCTAGTTGCTCAGAATTGTTTAGAAGTGTATTCTGGAGACTTGTGATGAATGGTATGGACACCAGATTTGTCTGATATGATCCTAATCAAGAATTTATTGGAACTGCGGGCATTTTTTATTCGCACACAAGAGGTCACCCAACTATCGATATCACAGTGAGTTGTTACATTTTTACCTGGCTAGAGGGAGTCCTACACAATACTAGGCTTTAAGCTATGACGTTTGGCGCATCAGTGTACTCATTTCTTTTAAAAAAAATTTAAACCTGAGATTATTTCATCTTCATTAGTCAAGGCTAAGTCCTTTGCAATGAACTTTGCTTCAAACTCCACACTAGTTAACTAAGGTCATCCTTTACCAGACTTCTCTCCTCTCAAGAGGACCTGAGGACCTTTGTGACCTCACAATCTCAGCTCGAGATGTTTCATAAAAAAGTTTATTCTATGAATTCTATTAGTCTCTGTTGTAGTACTTAATAAAATTACCAATCCCAAATTACCCAATCCTAGAAAAGTTGTTTAACCATTGCCTGAATGAGAATTGTTTTCCAAGTCTGTGGAAATTGTCAGCTGGTTGCACTATTTTCAAGTATGCTGTTGAGCATTAATGCCCATCGCAGCAAAATTACCGATACGCCTTCTTAGTGTTATTATTTCCTCCTGTTCCAAATGTATGAAAGATGTTCCCTCAACTTTTCCTCAAATTACCACGTGGATGCTTCCTAGGATACTTTAATCCAAGCCTCCTTATCCTCATAAAGTTCACTCCCTAACAGCTTCTCTTCCACATATCATTCATCATTAACATTTCAGCCTTCTACTTTGAGTGGCTTTTGAAACTTGTAATGGGTAAAATTTAGCATAAAAAGATTAAATAACAAGAAAGGCAAAAAAGACACTTTTTTCTAAAAAAAAATAAATATTTACATGCGGACTATTGTCTTATACTTTGTCGTTGTTATCATCGGCCTTCATCATGCGTATGTCGATCCGGATAATCTACAAGGGGTTCCGAACTGATCCTTTATGTCGTCTATGAGGATATATTTTGCTCTCGTTCCACTGTCCAACGTCTTGGGACATCTCGTCTAGTTTTTATTTTTAATACTGTCCACCTCGTTTCCACTGAGTCTAAGTACACACTGCCCGACCCAGGGATTGAACTCACAATTACTATGTCACCAAATCACGAACCAAATTTTTAACCAATTAAGCTACTGTCACGTGGTAAACTAGTAGTAAAAATGGCAGATATTTCTTATTCGACCTGATCAGACAAATAAATTTACCTTCAGAAAATTGTGTGCTTGAGTTCATCGCCTTTCCAATTTCATGCGTACAATAATAATAATAATAATAATAAAATCACTATGAGACTGCTTCAAGATTGTCTTAATTGCGTATTTACCACTAGTTACAGGAGTTGGTGTTCAAGAATAGGACTTAGAATATTGGTTTTCGATGCAGGTAGGCTCTTACTTGGAAGAGTGACGTACACAATCTTCCCACTTTCATTTACCCCTGCACCATCCATAGCTAAGATTAGTACATAAATTGGTGCCAAAAATTAGAAACAGCTCTTTGATAACGGGTATCTTCTTTTGTGGTTAAGCCACGTGTCATGGAGTCTCTGAAGTACTGGATTCGTTATGTGCATATATCTTAGCAATTCCATAATTGTGTTGTGTTTGTTGAGAGTGGCTGTAAATGAGGTCAGCAACACCTGACATACTTTTTCAATGTGACGAATCCGCGGGTAATGGAGTACCTGAAAATCATCTGACTGTTACTGGAACCAGTTTCATGTTACTCGTTATTTGGCTGGAAGAATCAATGACAACGGAAAATATGATCAGTTATCATCCCCAAAGCTCTCTTTGCATTCTTACTTTTTTCTACTTTATATCAACGATCAGCCGAAGAGCATTTTCTCATTAGTAAATATATAGGCAGATCATACCACGGTTTATGGGTGAACTTACAACAATCTAGATAACCAGAACTTGGCAGCTGATCTCTCATCTGATCGTGCTTGCACATCTCAATGAAGAAGGGACTCTCAGATAGACCCCCGAAAAATGCTTCCCCGATCAGTCTTTCATCAAATCAACCGTTATTTATTCTATATATCATCATAATATGTACCTATCGGCCCCTCCTTGTACGCCCTTACAACAACCTCATTTAGTAATCCTATACTCTGAGTGGCTCTTACGCCTTATAATGGGTGTATATCATATCTGTCAAGGTAGACTCTAGTGTCACTAATGGTCTATATGAACTCCAACTGAGTACACCCCTCACTAGAGATAGTACCGGCTTGCACATAAACCTGATGACAAACTGAATGTGTTCTCTTCCACATACAAACTCGACTGTCTGTCTGTAAGAGCTGGAAATGTGGCTCGTCTGACTAGGCTCTATTGTGTCAGTCTACCATAGTTCAATGTTGATATCATCTATGTGAAGCGCAGTAACCATCAATGATGACGTTGCTGGTAAGGAGAACGAAATTCTATACAAAGCAGTGCGCGCTGTTCAGGACATTGTTGAGAGCGACTAGCATGGGATTGGGATGTGAATTGATTCAATCTTACCCTTCAGTGGGTGTTATCCATTCTTATCAGCTACTGGTGTTCACATTCCTACATTAGTTGTGGGTGCCTGGAGTTTTTATGTGCCTGTAATTTACATATTATTGGTATATTCCCGATGTTATTGCCCAAGAAAACCTTACAGCAATAGCCATAACGCATGATCCCTTTTTCATATTGCTGTCATTGCAGGGTTAAAATCTGACCACGTCTCAAGTTGCCAAAGCTACACCACCTCATTATTTAAATACGTCAGTCTTATATCAACCGACTGTGCACATTTCTGTAAATGGAAGAGGGTGAATCCATCCAGTTTACTGCTGTCTGTAATTTTCTTTCACTTTATTATAGATATATAATAGCTCTATTCTATCAGTAATGCTTGCAATTATTTTATGCCCACTGGTTTTCAATGCAGAACATGCAAACTATCAAAATTTGTTCAAATCAACAATTGAGAAGAAATGTTTTTAAGCGTCATTTTTTCAACAGGATAAAATATTTACTTTGTTAGTACAGAAAATAAATAAAGTTGTGCAATGTGAGTTGTAAAGTAATAGTAGTGAAATCAGTGGGCAGCGTAAAGAAAATTGTGAAAAAATCCTATTCATCCCAGAGAAACTCCTGAGATATAAATGAATAAATAAACTGAAAATGTTTCATTTCAAGGACTCTGAGAGGCTCCCAACAGCCTTCAAGAAAATGGACTCGAACAGTGTTTTTCATTGGACGGGAAAATATGCATGATGTTTTGCTGTTTATGAGTAGGATTCAGTCAGTACGTAGGAGATCATGACTCTCTATACCTTTTGTCCTTTATATCTCTTAGCAAGGTTTGCTTTTTTTACTATCCTTCCCACTCACTTAGATGCTATCTATTTACTAAGCTTGCTAGGTAGGTTAATCACTGTTTCCATCAGTCTTCAATATGTTCTGTGTGTGTCAAATTCTCCAAACTTCTTTCCTCATTATGTGTTCTAGAATTTTCAGCTTTCTCTTTCTGCATATGTCATTTTTGTTTCCATTTCCCTTCAAATTTCCTCATTGCTCACGTGTTTCATCCATATCAGCATCCATCCGTCGAATCACATCTCTTTTGCTTCAGTTTCCCTCTTCATCAGTGAAATTGTCAGCTGGTTCATCATTCATTGCTATGTACGAGGATTGATATTACATAGCTGTTCATCACTCTTCTTCGTCTGTAACGACATGTTCCTGTTGCTTAATACTCTGTTTAGCTTTTGGAAGTCATCTTTCGTATTTCAAAATAGCTTTGGATTTTGGATTTTTTTTTTGTAATTTATTTTGTATTTTCCTCTTTTGTTGCTGACAACTATACATTCTGTCTTCCTAAATTTGATTTTTACTTTCATTTTCTTTTATTACCTTGTCTTTTCTTAATCGAGTTCACTCCATGCAAGCTAGTAAAGTCACTAAGACAAGGGGTTACTTGGTGTCGAAGAATTAGAGACAGAAACAATATTAATGACTGAGGACAAAAAGCGTAATCATGAGGACAGAAGATAGCGTTTGATATTGCATTTAAATTTTTGAACTTTAAAGTTGCCTGGAAAGCATGGAGTCGAAAGGGAGTTCCACAAGTAAGAAATACAACAAAAAAACTAATAGCATAGAATTTACAGTTACATATAGACAACTCACCTGTAAATTAATGAGACCTCGACCCCAGTCTAGTACTGCGGTTAAAATTAAAAAATCTAGATACCATAGCGAAGAGTTCATCCGAACAAATACTGTGAAAGTATTTATAGAAAAGGCTCAGGGAGGCAACCTTACGATGTTGGGAAGGTGACTGAACTAGAAACGCCAGATCAGGACCAATAATATTGCTGATTCTTCTTTGGATTTTATCAAGGAGCTCTAGATGTATAGCAGGAGCACCGGCCCATGACGGTCGTTTGGACATCGGCTGCCATTTTAATCTTATTGAACTGATCAGAATTACTACTGAAACAGGAGTAAATGGCTGTGTCATCTGCGTAGATACCAAGTTGTGAGCAGATGCCACAGGGAAGGTCATTGTATAGAAAAATTTGCTTTCCCAGTTCTATTTCTTAAAAAATACTTCAGTCATTTGATTTATTTTAAGAGGATTAATCTATTCCCTTTCACATACAACGAACATAGTGAAGTACTTCCGAGTTTTATCGATTTTTCCTGGTTAAAATTTAATCTTGAAATTTTAAAAAGTAATAATTCTGCCGAAAGATTTTGAATTTCGTTGTTATTTTAAACGATGGTAATTCCACCCCACTTTTCTCTGTTCATAGATGTCAATTCTTTCTTTCTTAATCGCTACTTGTGCTGCATTTTACTAATGCTTCTGATCAAACGTTTTGCCTTGATCTCTACTAAAATAATTAATTTTCTATCGGCCAATGAGGATCGTAAATACTTAATCTTTCGATAAAACAAAGCTTACTTAGTTTGGGCCAATAGGTAGTAATGGAGGTTGTCAATGAAAGTCGCAAGAAAAATGTAGTTTCCTATGTTATAAACATAGATAAACAGCTTAGATACCTCTACCACACCCTTTAATCGTTGGGCAACTTTCTCCTTTCTAATATTACTATAGATTGTCATTGTATTTAGCAGAATCGTTCAACAGATAAGTTTATTGTTATAAAGATGACAACAAATAAAACACAATAAACACCAGAATCTAGTCTTTGGTTATCAATATTTGCTTTGCAGATAATCGCAGATAAATTATGAAACGAGACCATTTTACACGGGTTTCAATAAATTATTTAATCTTTGTTAGAAACAAATTGACGTAGGTCTGACACTAGCCTTTTTATTGCAATGGGAGGTGCTACCTATGGAGAGAAACCGCTACACAGGTATCACCGATGAAAGACAATGCTGAAACCGATGAGAGACAATGTTGAGTATAAATTTTGTATAATAACAAAATACAGCACGATTTTTTTTATATATACGTTTTTTGCCTACGTCTCCCAAAATACATGGCTTTATCGGTGCTGAAAATTCAGAGTATACGGCGTACCCTACCGCTTTTAGTATGATAGTGAAGTGTAGTCTCGAGCAGGATTACCGGGTTTGACTAGAAATGGAGGACTGGGTGACATTTGAAAACCCAGTGCTATTAAATTTTGAATTACCTTTTTTTAAGTAGAGTAGAAACATGGTAAGTCCAGATCATTTTAAATATTCACCCCAAAAGTAGCGTAATTTATAATTTAGAGGCACTGAACTTTCAAAGAGAAATCGATCTAGAAACTACTCGTGGCTGGAGAACACGTCTTCTATCCCCAGACAACTGTTTGTTTTGTTTGCTTGTCAGAAAGTTGAAAATGCAACAGACGGACTTTTTTTTGCTTGTCTCTACCAACAAGAAGCAAAAGACTCACCCAATTAGTGGACGCAGATTATAATGAGAAAGAAGGGGAAGATAGAAATCCAATTGATGAATATTAGAATGTATAAATATTTAATTAAGTCTGATAAACATAATTATTTGCGCACCAGTCGCACCCAATTGGCCTACCGTGGTCTTCTTAGTCTCAGGCATATATTGCGTTGTGTGTTAGCTCCGAGACCGTATATGTATGAACAAATGTGTATGTGTGAGAGTACGAGTCAATTCATGTATATTGGCATGCGACAAATATAATAACATTCCTACTATAATGTCAATGTGATGATTAGTTCTGCAGTTGTGCAGGGAGCATTTGGACAAAAAGCGGTATATGGATAACAATCACTGAAAACCATGATCTTAGTATAATTCGCATAAAATGTTTCGTTGTGTGTTATCCAGAAGCCATTTGTGCGAACAGACGTGCGTGTGGTGGGGCAGCTAATCATACCCATGCATTCACCTCCACAAAACATGGCCTGACAAAAAATCACCATATACTACAAAGTATACAGTGATTTTTAAGCGAAGTTTAGTGGGAAAAATGTAATCTTATTATAAGGCGGGAAATTCAATAAATTTTCTGGAAAATCCAATTATATGAAAAAACGAGACGTAAGTGTCTAAAATAAAGTACGTTCATTGAATATGGCTAATTTAATAAATTTATAACAATTATGTAAAATGATATTGGAGAAATTTGCCATATTCTGCTGTATAATTACGAATAGTCATGACTATTGATAATATTATTATCGGAGATAACGGCCTGAATAGGGTCATGTGTATGTCTCTCATGGCGATTGTAATTTCTTGCAATTTTGCTGGCGTTGTCTAATATACAGTAAATCTTTTCTTCTTTCGTACTTTGTGCCTTCGGTGCATATACAACTACGATGGGTATATTGAAAAGCTTTGTTTAATTAGAAGAATTGTATTAGATATTTGATATTATACCAAAATACATTTCTTCATGCTTTTGCTAATATTTGTCCTTCCTTCCCATTTTACTCTCCGCCTGCAAATATGATCCCGTGTCTTTACACAGATGAAATCTCCATTATTTACCCAAATACGCCTAAAATATATTATTTAACCTATTCACTTCCTGCTTTATATTTTCTAACTGAACCATTAATTTATTTAATGTTCTAACGTTCCATGACCCTAAAACATTTTTGTTTGATATGAAAGGGACACGTGAATGAACAAAAATGACTTGTGTAAAATAGGCAGGGTCAAACTGGAAAATGAAACTGAAAACAACCATAAAAATAAAAACTGGTTATTTAGATTAAACCGAGAAATATTTTTCAATTCATAAAAAAAAAGAAAACCTAGCCCTAAAATAATCGTTTGTAGCGCCTTTAAATAACTGGGAATAATATATTTTAAACTTTATTAATCAGGAGGCATTTTAATGTCAACATGACTTCGTGGTACAATACATACAACAGAATATTTTATGCTGGAATTTTTTTCTTAGGGAAAATCTTAAAAAATGTATCCATGAATTTTATCAACAACACGTTTTTTTTTATTTAAAACGAACATATTTCCTAAATATGTCCTTTTTTGTGATACAAACCTTAACGACAATTACCCATTTATGAACGCCGACACTAATTTTAATGTTTTAACTTGTGTATAACACTTATATAAACTTCGTTCTTTCTAAAGACTCTTGTAGACGGTAATTTAACACTTTTTTTAGTATTGATTTATTTATTGATTGATTTGTTTTTATTGCTTATTAACCTTCTGCAGGTTATATAAAGCTAGAAAATATTTTTAGATTGTAAGAATGTTTTGAAGATAATAATGACTTATTGATACAATTCCAACTAATTAACCCATAGCTGCGAGGAGAAATGTTGGATTAATACCTTCCCCGTGGTGATTTGCGCGTAAATGAATGTAAAAAACCCGACTGGAATTGGAACTCGGTTATCCAATTTCCAATTTCAAGCCGTTTTTCCTTACACCATTACACCACTCACACATCCACACTTTTATCACCTGATATTCTGATTTTTAGTATTCTTTTGCTAACTGCTGAGAAGGGGTAAATAGTATAAAGATAAATGAAAAGTTAAATCGTCTGGCCGAGTTTAGTCTCCAGTCGATTCTGTTTCGTTCACTTGGTGATAATGCCCTTTATGAAAGGCAAGAATCGATTTTCTTTCAGCTATTGCTTAAATAATAGGATAGACTACGCCCTATTGGAAAATATCGGGAGAAAAAAGAAAAAAAAACGCTGAATTCAAAATCAGTCTGAATAGGGATGGGTTTCGTCAGGCTATCTTGTCGTTGATACACTACTGTCGAATTAATGGCTTTCGGGACTAGTGGCTGAGGAATGGAAAGCGAAAAGAACAATGCCAAAACACCTCACACATCTTCAGTTAACTACGATAACTTAGATATATGTTGTTGTTAAACTAAACAATACTATATACATTTTTCACCCTTACAAATGGTGATCTTTAAGAATATTAAATTGTAGTTAATTCTAATTAGCAAATTCATTAGAAACGCTTTCCACTGTAAGAAAGAGCGAAAAGTTTTTCGATTTTCTTTTATATTCATTTACTTGTTGGTTAGTGTGTGCATCTAGAAAGGAAACTGTCGCATGTGCTGCCTTCTTCGACGTGTTGTCGCTTGTGACGCTGCCAACGGCAATGTAATCAAGAGAGATAACAAAAGAATAACCGTAAATTGAAGGCAACGTTTTTCTCTGTTGTTTCTCTTTTGTGAATATGTATCAGGTTTTGAATTGTCGTTTTAATCCGTCTCATTGTAGGCGGATGGGCAGTCGACAGAGGAGGAGAAAATCTATATGAATCTGGTGGTGTAGAAGTGGAGGTGCCAACCCACAAAAAAGATTCTTGAGCTGACCTGAGAAGGAAACAACCAGCTCTGCTTACGTGATCGCAGTCATGCACGTGGTCGGCTTCAAATAAAAGTCCTTGTCCGTAACTCATTTACGCTTGTCTGCTATTGTATAAGAAGGATTATTTGTCTGTGTGCATACATATGTGTGTGTGTGTGTATGCGTGGAGAGAGAAAGACAGAGAAAGAAAGAAAGAGAGAGTGAGAGAAATTATATATTAGATGCGTGCAAAAATTTGCTCTCGCCATCTTTTTGGAAAAAGTGGCAGACCGAATGCATAGTAGATTAAATGGTTTTACTGGTTTGTTTTATTAAAAATACACTGAAAAAAGATTCCAACAGTTTCTATATGTGTTTCAGTTTATCAAGTATAAATGTAATATAATTGGATTATAATAAATTATCACTTCAGTAAAGATCAATACATGCACAGAATCTAGAATAAATGCTGTATCACTAGTAATGAGATCCCATAATAATACACAGTATATTCTTATTTCTCGTGAGCATAGAGTTGTATCCTCGCATGCTTACAATTTTACGGATAGAAAATAGCATCCTGTGATATATTATCCAATTGTTTTTGTAGCTAGTGATACCATACAAAAAGTTTTGTAGGTGAAATAATTAAACGTCTCAAGCATCGTCCCATCAAGTATCATGCATGTTTAATGGAGTGAGTAGTAAAATGCTACAAATTCCCTGGTGATTGTGTTGATCAGAGAAGTTGTCAAATAACTTTCAGACGATATTGAGTAGCATGGACATCATGTGGGTGGGTATTATTCTGCTGTAACAGCACATCGCCTTCATGAACGCATGTAAGCAGAACGGATTGAATAATGTTCTAAATGTACATGTCACTCTTCAATATTCCTTTCACATGCACTGAAGGTGACTGAATTGTAGCATATGCCATCCCCACAATGATTTCAAGGTTTGAACTTGTGTATTGTAGACGAATATATACTGAAAGATGTAACTCTCTCGGTTTGCGTTGTACACACGAACGACCATCAGTTGCACGGAGGCAGAACATTGATCACCATTTAGTACCCTACGTGATAATTTCGAGATACAATTTCAGACGTGCACGACAGTGTTGTGGCGTAAGTGATAGTCTAGTTAGAAGCCTGTGTCCTTCTAGGCCTGCCGCTAGTGGACACTTCAAGAGCTACGGTTACTATTGCAATAATGAGAAATTTATCAACTAAAGTTACTACATTTGAAAGAAAGTCTAAGAAAGACCAACTCGAGTCGAATTTAAAATCACTTGCAAAAAGGTATTGCCATTTTTCTTGGTATGGTGTGTAGCACAAGACAAGGTTGATGCCGTTGACAAACCTTCGTTAAATGAAATCGCTGGTTAAAAAATAGCAACGACTATTGAATAGTTTCTTCAAAAAACAATTATCGATTACCATGTTAAAAGCTTTATTTACATAATCTTTACATCTTTCATTTCAGTGTATTTCTTGTGCCTATATATATAAATACATTTTGATAATTACGTCAAGTTCATTGAATTTTCAGCTCTTTATCTGACATTGTTTAAAGCAGATTCATTTGATTTCCTTGAACGTTTACTACCCAAGTATAAGTTTTGGATTCATTGAGCCAGAGACAAAGAGACAATCCATGCAGTGGAAACATCCCTCCTGACCTGCTCCTAAGAAAGCTAAGGTAATTGCCACAGTTTTTTGGGATGCAAAAGGTATTGTGTTTATTGACTATTTTCAAAAAGGCGACACTATAAATGGAGAGTACTATGCCAAACTGCCGAGGCAGTTACGAAAAGCTATCAAGACTAAACGCCCAGGAAAACTGACGAAAGCGGTGGTCTTGTTTCACCAAGAAAATGCTCTAGCACATAACTCTTTTGTTTTTAATAGATGCTATGCGTGACTGTGGCTTTGAACTGGTTTATCACGCTTTCTATTTTCCTGATTTGGCTCCCATCTGGCTATCATCTATTCCCCAACAGGAAGAAACACTTTGTTGGGAAGCAATGATGACGTCGTGTCAGCTGTTGATGAATTTTTTAACAACAGGATGAAAGCTAATTCACCAATGGGATCCAACCACTGCAACACCGATGGAAGAAGTGTGTGAACCGCGAGGAGGAGGATGTTGAAAAATAAACGTCATTTGGTCACATTCCATGTAAGGATCTTAGTCAACTTATGAACTTTTCAGCCAACCTTCGTAAGGCTAAAGAAATCCGTTATAAAAGAAGTGAATGAAGAATGCAGATAGCGGTAAGAAGCATCGGAATCCTGGGAAATTTGGGAAAAACGATTACGAACGACAGGACTTTGTCTAATGAGAAAATTAAAGAAAAACTGCTCAGCCGAATCTATGCAAATCTTTTTCTAAGAAATACATTAATTATAACAAGTATGAAATAAAAGAAAAATGCAATTATTTTTATTAATCTTGGCAGTTTCAGTATTATATGCAGTTAAAATCTGTTTTTAATGCTGGACAATCTGAAAAAAAAGTGATGTATTAAAGTTTACTCGCATTTATTCTACTTAACGCGATTTTGATTCACACCAGTGAAAGTTGGAACAAATTAATCGTATAAAATGAAATTTACTTCTGCAGAAAATACACCAAAAAACAATTTAACAGTTAAACATCGAAAATACAACTTTCGGTCTCCCGTTAATGCTAGAAGCGGAAAAGAGAAAATGCTTAGAAGGAATGCAGTGAAAACGGAAAACAGAATGAATAAATATTCTTATTTCGTTTGGAATTGAATTAAAAATAGATTCTTTCTTAAACTGGTAAAAACAAAGACAAAAATGTTTAATAGATATAGTGATTTTCCAAGACTATCTATGGCACAAGGGCGAAATTAGGGGGTATCTAGTAAGGATCGAAATCACTACTCATTAGTAATTGTTTTTATAGCGAGATACGTTTGTTAACCATTACACCGATTCGAGGTGTCCCTGTTTAATGGATATATTGCTTTGCACACTTACGATCAAGCATATAATGTAGTCAGCAGGTGCCAATTCTTACGAATGGTAAAACTTGTGTAATAATTATGGGAGAGGCGATTGTCTTTCAGACACCTGTCTCTATACTATCATAACAATTTCTATAGCTCTTTTCTTGGATTTAAAAAAATTATCACGAGAATCGCAATAGCTACTACAACTATTATATTACCACTGCGAGATAGAAGGTATTTAATTCAATTATTCTCCTTTTTCTGCCATTACAACTTTCTAAGGCACCGCAACAGGCCTGTCATTAGATTTATTAAAATCATCGTGATTGTCTCTAATTTTTAAAATGGCAACGGATATAGCAGCCACTTTACTACAATTAATACTGATAATATAAAGAAGAAACAAACTACGTGACAGGGCCAAGATAGGTGTGGTTTCATACCCTTTTCTAGAGCAACATATTCATAAGTATTTTAACTCTAATTAAAATTCAGCACTCTTATTCTGTTTTCTGTCCTTATTCAAAGGACACCTGAAAAGAGAAACAAAATCTCATTTCTTAGCATTCTAAAAAAAATTCATCATAGCCAATACTGTTAAAAATTCCACCCCTACCAAAAAGAAACAATAAATGTCCCCTTTGAGGAGGATAACTGAAAATGACATTCTTGCAAGAAGAGGTAAAGGAATATAAAACAGGAATAACAGCGTAGAAACAATTATACACTGAAAATCAATCGGACAGATCGAGATAAAAAATAATTTCGACAATGAATATCTTAGAAGTAAAAAGGAAAATATTAGAAAGTAAACTCAGCAACATAAACAAGGTTAAAAAAATAAAAAGCCGAGCAGTATCCTTCGTGAAATATTCAGGGCCTTCCCTAAACTGGACAAGTTAAGAAGTATAGAGGTTGGATGAAAAAAACGAAAATAAATACGCATTGTTAAATTACATGTGAAAAGAAAAGAGTGAGGACGAGGACTTGTTAACATTGGGGAAAAAATGTCGATTCTAGCATCAAGCGAATTAATATACAAGGCAGAAAAATGAATAATTAATTATGAATTATAATTGGAAAATTCTACAAAGTAAAGCCTAAAAATGGAAAGAAAAATAACTGTACAGGCATTTCAAGAGAGAAAAAAGAGGTCCGTTTTTTCAAATAGATGTTGCTGCTTGCACGTATTTGTGTGTCTCTGTGTGTCACATAAGCGTGCCTTATGGATACTTTGCATATTTTAATCTTTGCAATAATAGAGATGAAATACGACGAACAATAAGTCATAGAATTTATGCCTCAATTACTATTCTGATTAAAATTTTTCATTTTGTACAAAATTACATGACTAAAATATTTTAGATTGGTTTTCTAATCTCAGCAGTTTCTTTTCCAACGTCCGAATAAGATCAGCTTGTCATTTTAATTTATAGTAAAAATATCAGCGTCCACGAATTATTCCCAAACTAGTTATGGACGTAGGAATTAATCCTTACAATACCAGATGACATCTTCAAAACTTTTTAATGAACTTACAATATTTTCTTTAAGGGCATATGCAAAAATTAACGACAATTTTAAATTCATCAAATTGGTGAAAATTTGACACGATGTTTTTGTTTGCACAATCATTAGCTTATCTTGGAATATTGATGTGTAAAAACAAGTTTTCCACAAATTCTCTGTAGTTAAAATGAAGTCAATGGTGAAAAGTCATTTGAACTTAAATGTAAACAGTAAAATTAAAATTTGTATAACTTCCCATGTTTAATGTTTATATTGATCCTGTAAATTCCATACTTGAGGAAAACTAGTTTGAAGTCAGTATACTCTTAAATTTAAAGAGATATGTTTTGTAAGATGAGATCATAAAGTCCATTGCAAGTGCCAGTCTAGGAAACAAAACCTGGTTGTTGTAAACAATGAATATAGATTCTGCCAAATCATGAACATGGTTCTTTTCATATCACAGGATAAAAAGGGGGAAAGGGCCTTGTTCGAGAACTGAAAAACTGGTAAAACATTAGGGTGAAAGTTAAGACAATAATACACTGAAACTACCAGAAATACCTCAAAGGCAAGAGTGGGAATTACTGTTGATATATTTCAACTTTAGTATGTGTGTGTGTGTTTGTGTGTGATGTGTGTGTTTGTGTGTGTCTGTGTTGGTAAATGTATGAGGGTAGAAATTTGAGAAAAGTTTTCACTCTCATTCAATCTACGAGTGTAAGTACAGCCACTAGAGAAACTAATAATAAATAAATAAATAATAATACTTTTTTGTGTGAGAATTTTACTTTTTTTAGGGTTCCGTATTATGAGGAGGTGAGAAATGATCCTAAATGTCAAACTCAAATCTATTATACTTTTTCCTTTTCCTTTGTTTAATGAATTCCTTAATGACCCTTCAGCTAACTTGTATTGCTGGGCGGGGGTGATCTACCCTATAAAGTTTGATTATTATCAGTCTTATTGGCATCGGCAAGTCGAACATTTTATTTTTTTTGTTGATGTCACTTTGTGCCGGTGTTTCAATATCGAAGTTCTTTTATTTTAAATTATATTTTAAGCCTGTTTGACTTTATTTAACTTTCATTTTTCTTTTTCTTTTTTTAAAAAAATTAATTTAAATTTTTTATCCTTAATTTTTTTAAATATTTCCACATTTCCAGAAGGACTTTCGCTTTTTATCTAAGCACAGTGTATCTTTGTCGATGTGTGCATATCTATCTATCTATCTATCTATCTATCTATCTATACATACATACATACATACATATGTGTGTGTGTGTGTGTATACATGTATGCGCATGGGAAAGGATCGCATTGGCTGATTACCTACTTTTTCCTTTTTTAGTGTGCTAATCCAGCCATGTTCTTTTTGACGAACTTTTTCTGAGTGAGAGCCTTACTTTTTACGGTTCCGTATTATGAGGAGAGTGAGAAATTACCCCAAAGGTAAAATGTATTGTATTTTTTAATTTTCCTTTGTTTTTTTCGTGATAACATCCAATGTATGTTCACCTGAACTTTTGTCTGGTAGTGGTCATTGCGACTTATATTAAGTTAAAACTTTGTATGGTCATTACCATTTCCATAACTCTTCCTGAATGCAGTACTAGATGATGAACTCTTGAACCTTAGAAATCTGAATATACTCCCCACCCAATTTCATGGGCAGGAGGTTATCTTTAGCCTTGGTCGACAGTCATCCTAAAGTTGGTATCTTGAACAAAATTACCCCTTGACGGTCAAGGATAAAACGCAAAAAGTACAAATATCAATAGAGGAACCAATCTGGGATTGAAAAATTTGTCACTGGAACAAAATCTTCTAATAACGATGGGACACTTGGTTACCAAAGCTGGATTATTCCCAACCTTAGACCAAGTGACTCGATGCCAAATCAATTAATAAAAAGAAAGTGAAAGAAATGGACTCACAAAGAGTATCAACAAGTCATGACATCCTTTTACACCACACTCGATAATCCACAAAAAAATATCACGCATCAGACTTATCGAATATGGTAGAAACTGGTATATGACCCTATATCAACCGAAACATGCTTGTCAATGTCCGCAGGGACATCGTGCGAAATAAAAGACTCTCAAATGCAGAAATAGATCAGATAAAACTAAGAATAGAAAAGAATACAATAAAGTTTATTATATGCAATAAACCATCATTCAAACAATAAAGAGATGAGACTGGAAATAAATAATATGACAGAGGATGAGGTAAAAACTAAAATAAATGAGATACGAAATAATAATCTCTCAGGAAATAAAACTAAAGAATCTACCTGCAACATAAACAATTGCATTTATCCAGATTATGTCACTGAAGATGAATCAAACGACATTAGGGTAGAATTCCTTGAAAACAACAGAGGCGAAAAACCACACCATTCCAGTACTCAGCAGAATACTCAGACAGAGACCAGCTTCCAAAAGTTCATATGACAAAGTCCAATAAACATATTGTGTAAATATACAACGCTGCACTACAAACACTGTTAACGGACAAACCACTGGGAAACATCACAGAAGTAAATAATGTCATATACGCAACAGCTTTAGCAGCTACTGGGAAGCTTCATGTCAAGGCAATGAAAAGATCAAACAACAGACAAAAAGAGCCAGCTTGGAAGGCAAAACTGAAGCGAGTAATAAAGGAAATCAGATGTGAGTTATCGGTACTAGATTGGATCTCAAGAAACTCAAATATCTCAACATGCAAATGCATGAAGATCAAGCGGGGATATAAAATTAAATTGCTAAATGTTATTTCACCAATCAAGGAAACACTAAAACAGAAACTGCAGTTAAAGGCACAGAGAACATGACAATAGCAAAAAGCGTTGTAGGTTCTATCGCCAAAATAAGATATTCCAAACGGACCTTAAGAAATTGGAAAAGCAGTTATAGATGTAAAAAAAACCACCATCTACTGAAAAAGTCTGAAATTGTGGGAGAATATTTGGAGTTGCCCGAAGGAATATAAACCCAATGCAAAGTGGATCAAATGTGAAGAAAACGAATGATGAATAAACCTGAAAAAGAACGTGAAAATATAACCACGACTAATGTTAAGCAAGCTCTAACGAAATCCAAAAAATGGAAATCCCCAGAAAATGACAAGGTACACAATTTTTGGCTCTATCATCTGTCATCAGTCCATAACTATCTTGCACAAACTTTATCAATGCTTATTCGTAATTCCAATGAAGTCCCACAATGGATCACTAGAGGTATTACATATCTCCTGCCAAAAACGGGTGAAACTGATGACCCCAAAAATAATTGGCCAATAATATGTCTGTCCACCACGTATAAATTGATCACCTCTGTCCTGACGAACTGTTCTCACATTTTTCTCGAAGAAAACAAGTTCTTCCCCTGGAACAGAAGGAATGCAGGAGAGGCTCATATGGTTGTAAAGTCAACTATTGATAAACAAAATGTTCCTGGAAAACTACAGGAAAAGAGATAGAAATCTCAGCACAGCGTGGATAGATTACCTTAAAGCCTTTGATAGTGTGCCACATTCGTGGATACTTAAGAAATTGGAATTGTACAAAGTCTCCTCGTTTATAGTAAATTTCCTTAAACTCAGCATGAGAATGTGGAAAACCGAATTATATATAAATCATACCAATTTCAAGCGCCTGAATATCTGACGAGGAATCTTTCAAGGAGACTTCCTGTCACCCATTCTGTTTTGTCTATCCTTAATCCCCCTTAATAATGAACTAAACTATAATAGCTATGGATACAAAGTAAACAAGAAATTGTTTGATCACCTACTCTGCATGGATGATCTCAAATTCTTTGCCAAAGACGAAGAATAAGGTGAATGTTTTCCTCAATACTGTGAAATGTTTCAGTGTAATTATGGATTTCGGATTAGATAAATTTACAAAAGTAAGGATAATTACAGAAATACAATCAATAGATCTAGATCTTATCACAAAGATTAGAGAACTTGAGCAAGAAGAACCATATAGGTACCCAGGAATTAGCAAAGGAGATGGAATATAGCATATACAAATGAAGGAGAAATAAGAAAAGAATACTACAGGCGTGTGCATCTGGTACTGAATACCAAGCTGAATATATATATATATATATATATATATATATATATAAACAGAATATCAGCTATAAACACCTTGGTAGTCCTCGTGGTGCAATACAGTTTCAACATCCTTCACTGGACCATACCTGACATTAAGCGAATAGATGCCAAAACGAGAAAGCTTCTCACCTGCCACGGCATGCATCATCCCAAAGCTGATGTTGATCATCTGTATTTGTCCAGATCCAAAGAAGGCAGAGGATTAGTTCAATTAGAACTGTCTTACAAAACATGCAACAACTGGCCTTGATACAATGATACCTGGAAACTACAGAAGAATGGATGATCTGTGTTAAAGAACATGAAAGTATTAAGAAACTTTATTGAGTAATAAAGGAAGCCAACAAATTCAAAATTGTGTTTCAAGTGGGTGAAGAAATGCAAGTAAAACATAATACACCTACGGAAGCTGCAAAAACCTTAAAAAAGGAAGCAAAGGCAAATGCAATCGGCATAGTGATCAGAGACCGCAAAAAATAAAACGTGTGCCTTCTTAATGACATGACAGTCCCTGCAGACTGTCATGTACCTTTGAAGATCTTCAGAAAAGTATCAAAATCTTAAAAAATTGAAATCTCAAAAATCTGTCACATGAGGTCCTCAACAACTCCAGTTGTAGTTGGAGCACACGGGCTGATTGGAAAAGATTCCAATAGATTCGTTGAAGGGATTCCTGGTGGTCCATGCCTTAAAGAAATACAAAACATTGCACTCACAAATACAGTCCACATCTTATGAAGGGTTTTATCTATTGAAAATATGTGTGATCTTAAGTGCTTTATTTCTCTTCAAAAAATGCTCAGTGGAAAATGTCATGATGCCATTTTTGACTTTAGGTCTGTGGCTGGGACCCGGAAAGAAATGAGTACACACCAAAAAAAAAAAAAAAAAAAAAAAAAAATATAATAATAATAATAATAATAATAATAATAAGCTAAATCTATGGAAATTCCGAGATTTCGACAGCTAAGATTATAAATTATCATTATCACATGTCTTCGCTTTTTTCTCATTTTCTGCCTTATCTTCCAAATTTTTGTTATCCTTTCATATTTTTTGAAACATTAGACTGACATGGATTAATTTTATATGCAATAAATAAATAAATAAAGAGATTTCATGAGTACTTTATAATGTACCATTCTGTTTATCTTTTTTTAACTATCTCCCACAAAGAATTTTATTGTCACATCATTTTTACAAGTTTCCATCTTTAATTGACTCTCAATATTTATCTCATTGTCTCTTGAGTTAGTTTATATCTCCGTCTTTTTACGCATCCGTTCATTGCTTTTATATAAATATGTACACACGCACACAGACATACATACAATTTTTGGAAGTGTTTTCTATGTCTATTTCTTCTTTGGGTAGGTATTGGGGGCTGGAGATACTTAGTGCTCTTAAATACAATCCTACAATTATACCCGATTTTATTTTATTACTGCAATAAAAAGTAAAAGGTGGGTAAAAAAATTCTTTTTACCTATTTTTAAAAATTAATTATTCTATCTTTTTCTTAATTTTCTCTTCACACACAATTTTCTCTTCACACACAATTTTCTCTTTCCTTCTCGCTTTATCGATTAGAAAATGTAACTGGTTTTAACCCATAAGAGTTGATATTAGTAATGGATGCTACACTCTGATCCTAGGTAGAGAAGCGTAACAGTTGTACAAAGAAGCAAAATCATAGTATACATAATTGTGCAAAAGGCTAGGATATGACAAAAATAAAATGGTATAAGCACAATCCAGTAGCTGTCTAAGACAATAGAAAAAAAATCTTATTCGGAAATTTGAAATTTAAACTGAATACTCAATCTAAAGTAGAAGACCAGTTCTTGGCATAAAGAATGGGAAGAAAATATGTTAATGGAGGCCACAGTGCCAGCAAACCTCTTTTCATGTGCCATATCCTTAAGGATGTAGGTGATCATGCTTCCCTACAACTTCCTGCCGTTTGTATCTCTAGGTAACATTTGTCCACTTAATATCACTCCCAGCCCATGTTCTGCTGCACACAAGTTTGTTAGTTAGATTACTCACTGTTTCATTCTGCCTTTCTAACCTTAATATATCTTGTAAGTGCCAAATTATTCAAACCCTCTTTCTCTCATTATGTATCCCAGCAATTTCCACTGTCTCTTCGTAATTCTAAGTAAATTTCGTTCCTATTTTCCTTAACATTTCCTCGTTGCTCACATGTTCCATATACGGTATTCTTAGCATCATTCTTTAGAATCATCTATGCTGCTTTAAGTTTTTAAATTGTTCTGCATTCACTGCCAAAGAGAAGAATTGATATTACATAACATTTGAGCAATCTTTGTTTTCAACGAATTTTTCCTGTTCTTTAATATTTTATTTAGTTTTTGGAAGGCATCTTTAGATATTCTAATACACCTCTGGATTCAGTATCAGTTTTTTCTTTGTCTGTTAGAAAACTTCCGACTTAAATTTTGGCACTTGCTTTATTTTGACGTCTCTAATATGAAGCGCGCATCTTGCTATATTCTTCTGTTAATGACCAGACATTCTGTCTTCTCATTCTTTTTTTTATCCTACAATTGTTAGTTTTTTTCTCGTTTTCCTTTACTAGCTTGTCTATAAGTAGCTACCATTTTCTTTTTGTGTCTGTTATCAATATGGTGTTGTTATCTGCCTATCTTATGTTGTTATGGTTGTACTCGCCAATAATAAATCTGTAGTAGTGTATGCAAATGAGGTACTGCTATAAAAGCAGTACACCACAGCGAATGCCAGTCGCGCTATCATCTATTGACCTGAAAACGTCTATTCCAGAGATTACTCCACTTCCTAACAATATGGCGTCGCCGATAGGATACCTGTGTAAAAACAGGAATTAGATATATCGCAACGTTCGCTAGAGTAAAGAAACCGAAAAACAAGAAGGAGTGGAGAATGAAATTACTGATTTATTTTTGGCTTCGGCAGGATATGAAACCATAAAGAAAATATCCATTATAGTGTACTCCCAAATACTGGAAGACTTATCCTATGAGAAAATTTCAACCATTATAAAAAGAAACATGCGACCCCCCCCCCCCAAAAAAAAAAACTGGTTATTGCAGAGAGAACAAGATTTCTGGAATGAAACCGTAATGCAATGTTTACACAGATTGAAAGAAGCATCAAGATATTGTGAATTTGAAAAACTGTGTTCGAGAGAAATGTCTATAAAAGACGAATTGATCCTTCTAAGATTAACTGAAGGCATGTATGACGTTACATAGAAACATAAGATCCTAGAACGGATACAAGCGAATTATATGGATTTAGTAGCAAATGTAGAATTCTTGCAGCAATTAAAATTAAATAATGAATTTAATTCTAAAAACAATGTGGAAGCATACAACACAACTGAAATCCTAATTAAGTGCAAATATTGCGACAAAGAACACGAAAGAAACAAAAAGAAATTTACAGCCCTAGTAAAATTGTTTAAACTCCAAAAGAAAAGACCATTTTCAATCTGTGTACAAATACAAAAAGAGAATATAACCCCTCATACTGGAAATACAGGAGTATATTCGATAAGAACACCTGCAAAAAGTAGAGACAGTAAATTTGAACGGCATAACTTTTTCCATGCAGGTTGACATGGAGTGATGTTACCTTGATCCCAAAGAATTTCTGGCAAAAAGTGGGTAAACCCAAACTAAGAAAAAGTAATCGTAATTTAAAACAATTTGATGGATCTATCATCAAAACTCTAGAATCCATTGAAGGACATTTCGATATAAAAACTTTTTAAAAGTGGATACGGCGTGATTAATAAACTGGATAAAGTCAGAAGAACCTAACATAGGATTATTAAAAGGATATAAAGCGAGTATTCGTCAAAAAGAAAATAATCATACGATCTATTTTGACTCTCGAAAAATACCTATTCACATTTTAGCCATGGTAGTTACAAAGCTAAAGAAAATGGTAGAACAAGGTATATTGGAGAAAGTTACCTTAGGTAATTGATGCGATGCGAAAGCCCAATGACGATTTGAGGATATGCAGAGATTACAAAGGTGTGAATCATCAGATATGCTCTAATTTATTCCCCCTACCAAACATAGAAACGGAAAATCATGAATTAGCAGGAATTAAATACTTTGCCAAGATTAACTAGCAATCAGCATATAACCAAATATAAATTGACATAAAATTTAAAGAAGTCACTAAAATTAATACTCCGATAGGCTTACTAAGATGGACTCGTCTTCCAATTGGAGTTAAGATTTCAAGCTACATTTTTCAAAAGACAATTGATAAAGTTCTATCGGAGTGGGTAAAAATATAATCATATATCCAGAAGATATAGACATAGGTGCTTACAGAAAAGAGGAAATAAAAAAAAGTTTTAAACAAATTACAAAAATGCTGGTATGACGATAAATAGCAATAAATGTGAGTTAAATTACGATAAAATATCATATTTGGGATACCAGAAGAAAGTAAAGAAGGAATTTCGCCAGACAATAAGCTGATAAATAAGATATTGGAAGTATCTACACCAAAAATAAAAAAAGAATTAGAATCCTTTTTGGGATTGACCAATTTTTATAGCAAATATCTTCCTGCATACAGCGACCTAATAGAACCACTTGCAGAATTACGGAAAATAATACAGAATTTAAATAGACTCAAAAGTCAAATATAGCTTTTGAAAGCTTAAAAAAAGGCACTAATAAGAAAGCCGATTGCAAAAATCTTTGATCCCCCCCCCCAAAATAAGTGACATTGACTACGGATGTGAGAGAACATGCTGTAGCCGCAGTTTTATCTCAAGATGGTCACCCAATAATGTACCTGTCGAGAAAATTAACGTCAGCTGAAGCTAAAGACTCAAATATTGAGAAAGAAGCGTTAACAATGGGATGAGGTTAAAATAATAGATAGAGAACATCACTGGAACACATGAAAACGTAAGGAATCAGCACATAGGCCACAAAAATCTTCTAAACCGGCTAGGTATAGAAATGAATACAATATGGGAACTAGTAATACGGAGTGCTAGAGAAAAGCAATAACAACAACAAAATTGCAATATGAGTTCTGGTAAAAAGCAGTACTGAGACATTAGGTTTATAAGTCACCAAAATTCATACACGTTGGTTTGATCCTGTGACTTGACCCAAAGAGTTGTGAGTTCAATACCTGGCTACTGCAGTGGTGAACAAAAAACTTGGAACCTTGAGTTAAAGGGAAGTAACCGAGACATCACGGGATAGAATAAAGGATGAAACGGAGTATTCAGTTCAAATTTCCAGAACGTGAATATGACAATAAAGATGAGGACAACAAGCCGAACAGTGTAAATAATTACAATACCTCATCTCAGAAATATAGACAGATAGAGAGTTATCTCTTACTAAGTTTACTGTTAATCTATGAAACAATTCCATATACTACAGACCAGAGCATTTTATCTGGTATAGAAAAACAAAGAATCTAATCTAGAGATGGCAAATTTAGTAGTACAGAAAATGTACAACGCAGCAATATAAACGAAAAATGGACAAAATGCGGATCAATTCAGAAGTAGTATGAAACCCGAGGATACAGAAATGGACGAAAATTTGAAAGTGAAGAACATGAAGGGGAAGAGGGGACTAATGAATCCAATAGTGAAACTGAACAATATATGGATGATAATGACCAGATGGAAGGGGAAAATGAAGTCAATCCCCTATCAGAAGAAATCAAGATACACGTCAAGAAAGACAGTTTAGATTCCCAAGAATAATTAGAAGTCAAAGATGGAGGTGTAGTATTGTATGTAAATGAAATACTGATATAAAATTAGCACGCCACAGTGAATGTCAGTCGAGCTATCATCTGTCGAACTGACAACATTTATTCCAGAGATTAGTCTACTTCATAACAAAATGTCGAACTTTTAGAAAGCGAAATTGTAAGAGAGTCAAAAAACTTGCCAGAAAATATATAAAAAGTCGAACTTTCAGATCACAATTTTACCATTATCATAATTGTTGCACTTGGAAGAGGCCCGAAAAGGCTTTCAAACAGATTGGAGGAAATGAAAATCTGAGCTAGAAATTAATTCATGCACACCATATTATTATTAGATTCAATAAGTGGATGAAGTTTGCTGTCACTTGGTTCCTTTCGAAATATGGCGAAAATTTAATATAACACTAACTGAGAGAGACCTTTTTTTCCTAAATAGGAATTAAGACACGATACAATCATTTTTTTGTTTTCCTTAATTGCCTACCTTTGTCCTTGTGCCGCACTAAAGCTAGGCTTATTACACACAAACATAACAAGTGCGATCTTTCATCTTTCATTACTAATACTACTGCCTTTAAGAACTAAAGAAATATTTCCACCCACCCGTTTATGGAATCCTTTCCCGTCAACCAACCAGCTAACAGCTTGTGTTTTACATCCCCTCTGCCATCCACCACCGCCAGCTTCAGTTCGTATCGCTGCCACACCACCACCTCTATAAAAGGAAGCTTTTAAAGATGCTCCAAATGATCATTGTTGTTTGAGCAAGCGTGGCTGCCGCCCGTTCGCTCCAACTGACGATTTCAGGCAAAAAAAGCTGTTGGCAAATTAATCGCAGTTGCCGCCGTAGTGTAGTGATAAACACTTTCTCCACCCTCGGGCCGCAAAGAGCTCAGCTTAAGCAACTAAATTAACGTCTATGGCGAAGACATCAGCAACTGTATATGTCGTCCAACTCTGATGTTTGCACATTAGCCTTTTTTTTCTTTTGACCATTTGCGAAGAAAAGGAAGAAGAAAAAGAAGTGCTTACATAATTGCATATAAAACGACAACAGATATGCGCTCATAGATCTTTACATCTATACTCCAACACATACCTCAATACACCAGCGCATATTTGCGGCAGGGAAGTTGGTGGCCTGCAATAGACAAACACGCATATCATCGGCTTTAGGATTTCTATATACATACACACACACACACACGCTCACACACACGCTCACACATTTTCTATTTTACATTTATATCGAAGGGTAAAGCAGGAATTCAACAAAAGAAAACTTAAGACATATTCATTACTGAAAAGTTTCCTTTAGGCAAAATAAAAACAAGGCTTGCTACAGAAAAACGCCCACCAAATTTTGAAGCGCCCTGTCTCCTATAAAGAGACAGCGGAAGAAAATAACGATTTCGTCTATCAATAAAGGTGAGTGATTCATTTATCAGAAATAAGATTTATGTGGTGATATGTGAAAGTTTCCCGTTTGAGTATATGCATTTACATTCCACCTGTCCTGAAAAATTCTCGAAAAAATGTCCCCGGTTAATTCCTTGATTCATGGGAAGAAATGGTGATTTCCTGCGTTTAAAAGTTTTTATAGTTACTGAGGAGCTTAAACAGAAAAGAATTTTGTTAGGGATTAACATTACTTAAACACACCTACAAATCAGTTAACACGTGTACTCTGTTGCACATGGCCTAACCCTGTTTTGATCTATCTATCTATCTATCTTAAAAATATCGTATTATTATTCTTTCAGTTAATTCATTTGATCACATATAACTGTACCGATAAATTATATTTTTAAGAATATATATTGAAATGTATGCTTAGAAATAGATAATCTTAAGTTAACCTTGATGGAAGCCCAACTTGTTGAAGCTATTTATCCAAATCTCTTTAATAAATATCCCATTTACCTTCTTAAATTTTTACCTAATACTCTCAAACTGAAATTTAACTCAAATAAATATCTACCTTATTTATTACTGACCTAGAATATTTATTACAGACTTAGCGAACTTTGACTTGACTCATAACACCATCCATGTTTTGTTCTTGATTAAATTCGTGCATTTTAACTGTTCTTTACACAAGAGTAGATTGGAAGATTCTCGGAAAAAAAAAACTAACCGACTTTTACACGGAATATAGAAGAAATTGTGAGTTTTGTTTGGCAAAATAAGATAAATAAATAAAATACAGATCAGATAATTGTTTTATGTTCGACAAATGAATTTTATATGTGATTATCATAGTGGTAATCTCGCAAAGTGTATGAAAATTCAGAGATGATGTATTGTTTAATGAAATTTTTTGAATGTAGTATTGTTAGACACGAAATATATTAACTTTTTTTTTAAATACATTGCTATTCAACTGTAGAAGTGTATCTATGTATAATACTATTGATTGTTACTTCATCTTGCTTATAATTCTGGTGCCTCTGGATAAAATAAGTTTATTGTATTTTTATATTCATGTTCATATTACCAATTTTTGCTAAAGTTAATTTTATTTGTTTATCGACAGTATAATTAGGGAATCCATGATTTATCAATGTTTGATATTACTGGGTTCTTTATAAAATGGGCCTTATTGATCCAATTTTGATAACAGATATCTTATTAATGTACGGACATTCTCTATTATAATTAGGATAATTATGATCCAAATATCATTTACGTTCATTTGGACATAAAACTTCTTGGCATTATTTCTATTAATATACAGGAAACACTAGTAAATTAAACTACTTGCAAAAACAAACTTTTAACTTTAGAAGTATTTATAATAAAAAAAATCCAAACTAAATAATATTATCTTCAGTTTAGGAAGAAAGATTTCAAATGTATCTCTCAGTTTAGAGCAGTGAATAATTTAATTTACTTGTAGAAACGTGAGTAACACCAGAAAGAGCGTGCGAGCGGTTACAATGCCTAATTTTAAATTATTTAAGAATTAAAAAATGAATAATAACCGTATTTCCCAGATCCTAATAACGGCCATAGGCATAGTGGAAAGCGCGTTTTCACAATACTTATATATTTTTAAATCAAACATGAGTTCTATTGTATATAAACGAGAAATGTATTAATGAAAGACTGCTGACCCCACCTCTCTCTCTATATGTGTATATTATTATTATTATTATTATTATTATTATTATATTAGTTTTACAGCATTATAAAACTTTGAAGGAATAATTTCCCGCCCACACTCGCTCTATCTCTCTTTCTCTCACACACACTGCTCACACACACACAATCCCGCACACAATGTTTGTCTGTGTGTGTGTTTGAAAGAGGGAGAGGGAGAGAGAGAGGGAGGGGGCATCAGTTTTCAAAGTTTTATAATGCTGCAAAACTAATTTTGATTCACATATAGTTGACGTTTCGTTTTGTATGTTTAATAAGTATTGGTATATGGATGCAGGACTTGAGTGCGTGCGCTCAATTCTCGCAGCAATTAATTTGGTTGGATTTTGTTGCGTTTGGCCCACGCAATGATTAAAACGCAATGATCGAAATCCCCCCACCTAATAATATTAATTTAAGTAAATAATTCGTGGTATAATAAGTCTTCAATAGCTTCAGACAATCGTGGAAGGTTGTGGGGTTGCAACAGTAAGGATACTCGTCGATTTTTTTCATAGAATCCTGAGTGGGATGTTTATCAACAAAAGAACCGCGGGAAAATATCTCCAAACGTAAGAAATAGCGTGATGATAAGCTAGTTCCGTAAACAATAATTAGTGAATTCAGTCTTCATTAGGTGCTCTTCATTGAGTGGTCTTATGTCAGACTAAGCCAAGCTCAGTGACTGTCTTTCTATATGTACGGTATATTGACCAAGCGAGTTGCATATTTCACATTGGTGCCTTTGGTCAGTTCATGCCCAGGTAATTATAGGATTTATAATGTTGATTTCCACTGCAAACTGGTAGGTTCACTCCACTTGGATGATTGACGTAGCACAATCTTTCTAATTCCATTTTCTTTGCCATTTGATATCTTCCGTTTGACATTCACTTTTCTACTGACTTTTACTGTTGATTCTTATTGTTTATCATATTTCATAGTCAGCTATTTGAAAATATTCACTACGTCAAATGTTCCGTTTTACAATAATTAAAAACAAAATCTCTTGCGTTGTATTCGTTAGGAAATTTCCCATTGACGCTGAACAGTGAATAATTCGTCACGTGTGCGGGAACACATGATTCGTTTTAGGCGCAATTTTGATTGGATGCTTATAAGGATAAATACTCACAAAATCATGTATGATATTGGCAGAAATCCAAAAACATTTACTGTGGATTATCTTGATTTAAAGGATTCACGAATTATTTTATAATTTATGCAGACGACTATTTTGGTTTTAAATTCAAACTTTTGGTTGAGCAGTTCTCCAGCCTTTCTCAAATATATGTGGTAACAACAATTATTTAACTGTCCACAATAAAAACGCCTGGCCTCTAAACCTGGATAAGAAAAAGCCTTTGAATTTCAGATGTCTGAAATATTTTACGTTCGTGTTTATGCTTATGGTATTATTTTTATTATTTTTTAAAATCATTTACCTTAATCATTTCATCCCCAGCAAAGCAATAAAAGTCACTGGGGTGCAAAGGGGTTATTGAGAGTGAAAGAAACAGAGAGTAAAGGCCAATAAAACAACAGGATTGAAGAAGACAGAAGATGACGATTGACATTGAATAAGTTTTTTAAATGAAGATCGCAGTTGAATGGACAACCGGAAGCCAGAAGAGAGAAGTGCGGATGGAGAAAATATTAATATTATAATTATTTTTAAATCAATTGTGGATGGTAGTTTTCAGTGGAAATCAAGTGACAGCAAGTTTCCCCAATAGTCTGGCACTCTCTTCAGTATTTAACTGATTTTATTAATGTTTTCGTCAAGATGGTTTTCATTATTTGATTTCCGTTACTCCCTAACGCTTTATAAAGATCGTCTTTCCCAATTGCACACCATTTTTATCGAATCTACGCATATTGTTTACCGGCTTTCATAGCAAAGAACAGAGTCGCACTTCTTTTAAATTTTCAAGTATATTTAGTGTTTTTAAAAGGATTTTGTCAATATTACAATTTTGTTGTTCTACATGCAAAAACACTGCGATAGAGGGATTAAGGGAGTGAGGTACTCAACCCAATTAAATAATTACTAAACATGTCTTACAAAACAGTTGCTTGTGTAGTGTAGTGAGTTCGATCCTCGCAGAGTGTCATCACAGATGTAGACTTGTTTCAGACTATGCTATGAAGCGCAGCATGATAAGACTTGTCGTGGAACAATAATTAATAAGCTAGTCTGGGTGAAAACACAAGAAGTTCATATATATATATATATATATATATATATATATATATTAATCATTTCCCCCCACCAAGGAAGGCGATAAAAGCCATTGTCAAAAAAACTGACAAAGCGTTATTGAAAAGGAAGGACAATAAAAGAACATAATTCAAGGGGACAGAAGATAACGATTGATGTTGCATTTAAATTATTAAAGATCACGTTTGACAGGAAAGTAAAAAGCTGGTTGAGAGTTTCACAAGTCAGAAAAATTGGCATGGTTACATCGGAAATAAGTCTTCAATAAAAATAATATTTTATTAATTAGAACCGGCATTAAGCCATTGGTCTGTTTTTCGGAGTTTCGAATAAGTCATTTGGTATTATGGAAACTTGCCGAAAATGACCTTAAAATAAAAATAAGCAATATATATATATATATATATACACATTTATATATTCATATTTATATATATATATGTGTGTGTGTGTGTGTGAAAATTTCAGATATAATTAAAATATGTCTGTACAAGGAATAAAGACAAAAAACGCGTCGTCTAACATAAGTTTTCCTACTGTCTTTATTAACACACACACACATATATATATGTATTCTGATAAAATGTTGTTTTATGCTATCATCTATATATCATCTATATATAGGCTAAAAGTGCTCAATATACGGGGTAGAGCGTGTGTAAATATAAGCAGTGTGGGCAATTTAACGTACACAGCAAATTTTCAGTCAAAATATGGCTTTCCTAGTGGCTGAAATAGATGCTTATTACTTACCAGATTGCTTGTTGGTTTTCGGTAACAGTTAAAAACCAGTCTTTCAAAATGTTAATATCCAACTGAAGAAATATATTTTTCTCGCCTCCATTACCCCACTCCCTTTGGTTCATAAATATCTAAATATTTCTGTTTTGAATGTTACATTTTGAATGCTTAAAAATTAATTTCTTAAACATCAGCATTCTCATTAAATCTTCCAGATTTTTTTCTTAATTATCATTGATGCCTCATAAAGAAAAGAAAGATAAATTTCTTATAAGATCAAATTAAACGAATGGAGTGATTACTTTCAAATGGAAGTTCGGTATTTGGAATAATAATTCAATAATTCAGATCACAATTAGAGTGAACGTGAAATTGTGGCCTGAAAATCAATTGCATCAATTCATCTTTATGAAAGAGTAGAAGAAAATTGCTGCGATTTTTATTGATGCTAAATTTTGCTTTATAACACAAATTATTGGGTTTTATTAATATAAAATTGTCAATTCAGTAAGTTTTATTTATATTCGAGTAGTCACTCGAAAGAAAAAAACTATTTTAAAAGAAAACTATATTGTAGTAACGAGTATCACCTACCCATCATCTGGCATAGAACTGAGAAAATCTGTTTGATCTTGCTGATTATTTATCATAAATTAGATTCTCAATGGATATTGCTTAACATTGTGATGTGTCCTTTATTTTAATCGTAGAGAAAACATTCATTCTATCTCAGAACCTCTCGATTGTCAGTTTGCTTCTGTGACGCCTTCGCCTTATTACCTTGAGGTAGGGAATTATTCCATATTCGTCCGACAAAGGCTTGCATAGGTAAATCCCACACATCGTAATGTAAATTTCTTTAACCTTGACATTCACTGGCGGCTTCTCATTGACACAAACACGTTTGCAAGTAAATGGCTTCTCATATTCAGGTGTTTCACATACACTTTTCATGCACTTAATGTTATTGACTGAACACATAACTGACTCTCGTCGAAAGGAATGACATAAAGATGGCAAATTGGGTGACGACAAAGACACTCATTAAATCAACTACTCTGTGATTCCTGACATTGTCTTTTAATCGTCAAGTAATCATCAAAAACTTACGGCGGACATTCGCACCAAATATTTTGTACGTAGGCAACTTGATTTAAGTTATATGTAACATGATGGCAATAGAACGTCTAAAGTTCTGAAATAAAAGATTGATATAATTTTATGAATTATTCAGGCTAGTGTTTTCATGTTTGTTGTTTTATCATTACTTTTTGACCGCTGAACACTTCAACCTTCTCCATAGTGTGAATTTCTGAAATAAAGCATTATTATTATTATTAGTTTTCATCTTTGTCGTTTTGATCGCTGTTTCGAATAATGCGCTCCCTGCTTTCTTCAGGTTCATATTCTATCCAATAATCTTCAGTTGTTTTTGTCCCGATTAAGGCGACGGCGAAGTGTAGGTTTAAAAAATCATTTCTATTGGTTGTAACATATACCTGCAGAAGATCGGAGAATGTTTCACCGAAAATTTCTGTTAACAAAAAAAAAAAAAAAAAGATATTAACCTGATTAATTCATGGACGAATTATAAACCTAATAGAAAGCCATCTTTTAAAGACGAATTTAAAACACAAGATTGGCGAGCTTTTTTTAATGCTCTTTATTCAAACACGAGAAATTCCTGCCTAATGTTTTTGAAAGAATTTATTAAACAGGTTGCCTGCTTCTAGTTTTAAATATTTACGATGCAGTTATTTGTCCAGCAAAATGTCACATTAATGAGGCACTTGCGAGGATCGAATTCATTCCTGTTCTTACAGTCTGTGCGACTAGTCTGTTAACTATTTCTTTACAGTGAGATGACCTGTTTTCTTTTACAGTGCAATCATTCAAATATTTGCTGCATAAGTTGAGAACAGGCTAATCTTAGAGAGTTCAAGTGACATGTTTAGAGTAAAAATTCTAAATTAAAACGAATTCACCTTTATTTAGAACTAAAAAAAGGAAATTGTTAATTTTTAACGCTAATTGCATCAAATTCTATCCAAGTTGCAATTCCAGAATAGAGTGGTTCGCATCTTGAAATGTTTCAGTGTCATTTCAAAGGCCTGTTGCGTGTCTGGTTGGATTATCATATTTCTTTCTTTCTTTCTTTCTTTCTTTTTGGTATTGATGTGTTAGCTTAATATCGTTTACCCATCCCAATGTTAATCCCATTCCATTGCTAATCCCATCCCAAATATAATCTTTCTTAAAACCAACTGTTTACAACAGTCTGCATATTCAGCTTTTATTTCAACATTTGTTTTTTGTTTGTCGTTGACATGTCGGGATAAAAAATGTCTTTGTCAAAATGACAGGAAAAGTCGCAACACAATCTTTTTATTCCAGTTAAACCTTGTGACGAACTAAACTAAAAAAATGAGAAACCTTTGCATTCAAAATGAAAGATTTGTTGAAATGGATCGTCTTATAAATAATATATTGTTTTTTGAGTTTTAAAGAAGACGCTGAAACTACGTTTGCTATCATGACCAGATCTTTTTAATAAGTAAGGCATTGTGAGATCAAAACAACAAAAAAAAAAAAAGAAAAAATGAAAGAAATTAGTAACGGAGATATTTTCCTTCTATCTATCTATCTACTAATAAAAATACATCCCTTATTTTACCCAAATATTAACTATTGATTTTTCGACATCATTTCTGGTCAGTTAACTTCATTCAGAGAGGAATAGTAATCCCATGGATCGAACAGTGATAATTTTAGATAAAATTTCAGTCCACAACATTTATTAGTGATCCAACCATGTATATTTGTATGCATGTCCAAAAAGCAAAACTAATGAATAAACTATACTGAGATTTGCTACATATCTGCCGTTTGGTCCCAAAAAATCGTCAAGTATATTGAAATCATGTAAAATTACTACCGGAAAGAATGTGTCCTTTTCACAATTTTCTCTTGTTTTTCGTAAAGATATTCTTTTTGTTTTCCACAGACAAGGAACTTCCGTTATAAAAACTTTAAATTATTTCCGAAACAATAACATTCTTGTTAATGACTTGAAATATGAATTAAAAATCCTGGATTTTATTGACCTCGATTGCTGAACTCTGGTATTCGTGGTAACTAGGAAACGAGTTCAGACATCAAACAGGATAGAAGGAGGGATTCTTTCTTCTCAGCTTAATTTGACACAAAGCCAAATGCTACGGAACAGAAAATAGGTACATTACGTTGCATTATTCTCCTTAGGGAGGAGGGGCCTATGTGCCTTGAACAGTGTTTTAAATCCGCACTTTTACTTAGACTTGAATATCGACTGCCAAGCACCAGTAGAAAATACGCAACTAACTCAAATACAAAGCAATCAGTAAAAAAACTGAAATCTTGAACTAATATTACTTACTTGCTAAAATAAATTTACAAAGAGTCAAACTTGTTGAAAAGGCAAATCTAAATACAAATGGGAAAATATTTGTAGGCTTCTACAGATCGAAGGATGCCTACCAGAGAACATTTGTTTCCTGGTAATACTCGCTACTGCTGGCGAGTTTGATCTTTAATGTAACTCCATTATTGTAGCCCTGTGTCAGATTTGCCTAGCAAGGAACATGTATTTACCATATCGGATGAATACTCGATTTGGCCTATTTTGGGAGAACATTATGGTTACACCATTCATAAGAAGTCTCCAGTTCTAATTCTGTGCAATTCGGGCCTGAAAATACATTGCATTATGCTTCTGTAATAAGATCGTTGGTGGCGTACTTGAAGTCTATGAATGTGTGAAAATAATTACAATGCCATGTAACGTAATGGACACGGTTAGTGGCGTATTTAGGCAGACCATCGAGTCCGATTCACGTCACGTGAACACACCCTTGACCATTAGGAAACAAGACTGCATAGTGACTAGTTGACAACTGTAGTCCATGGCCTCATGGGGTTTGTGTGACTCCCGAAACATATATTCAGCTTGACCCAAACAACTAGAATCGTGACCCACCCGATTATGTCACACCTTCCTTACCAGACCTCCACGATTCAATTAGCGGCGTTAGAATCATGGGTTCTCTGTTTCCATAACCAATGGAAGCTAACATGCTGAATATATTCCTCGTATCTTTTGCATTTAGTTGTGGGTGCCATTTGAGTTAATGCAAACAATTCGAGCCATCTCTGGTCATGATCATTAAGGATACTTAGTTTGTCACTATTCTGTCCTTGGTGGGCCTTAATGTATACCACGAGGTATTCCCGGTACACACATAGAACAATGGATGTCAAATGTCCGTACAATTTCAGAAATAGATTGTCTTATCCGTCTGCTATTGAATACGGGCCCCGTTCGAATTCCGATAATCGACGTCACCTTAGCATGAACACCTATGCCTATGTTCACACTCACTCACCAAATGTCAAATCGCTAGTGACATATGTTTGGGCATTTCCATGACGTCAAAATAACTTCCATTACATACAACTATCCCACGTCAGTGTGCATACATACATATATATATATATATATATATATATATATATATATATATATATATATGCTGGACATAACTTTATAATCATTCCCATTTTATAAGAAATTTAATCAATTCATAGTATTTTTTCGTACGAAAGGAGAATTAAAGGAACCCAGGATATGATTAAGTTTTTATGAAATAAAATATGTAAAAAGAATTTTGCGAGTATTTTGCGTAACTTAGTGAATATCATTGTATAAGATCTCTGCAAAAGTTCGTGTGCTCGATTTTCATTGATAATATAAAATGACCTCAACTTGATAGTGACATTTCTGATGTGTTCTAAATTGAAAACTTTCATCGTTCAGTTGCAAGTCAAATTTGTTGAATGTTTGACGTTTTGTTCAAATCAATGCCTTAAAGTTGGAGGATGGAAAATTTCATTTTCGCCATTTTATTTCGCTTTCTGAATTTCGGAAAGGAGTAATCGTCGGAACTGCAACAAAAACATTCAGAAGGTTTATTTGGATCGTGCTCAAGCTCTTCGGACGGTCAAAATGTCGTTTGGCAGATTTCATCAGGGTGATTTTAACCTAAACGATCAGCTGCGTTCAAGGCGACCATCCGACATCGATAAAGTCACTCTGCTTGATATCGTGAAAAATTCGACAGAAGGGATTGGTAAGAGTTTGAAAAATCGACATCTCAACCGCCTTTCGTCATTTGAAGAGACTTGGATTAAAAAAACAAAAAAATGGCCGATTTTGGCAAATCGAAAAGGTGTTATTTTCCACCACGACAAGGCAAGACAGCATATTGCAAAACAAACTTTGCAGAAATTTAAAAAGTTGAATTGGAAAAATCTCTAGACACCCCCGCCCCAACTATATTCTTCTCGATTTGGCTCCTTAGGCTTTTAATTTGTTTCAGTCTCTACCGAACAGTTTAAATGACAAAAATGTGACTCTGTACCGTCAGACACAAACTACTTCAGTTTACTTCCAACAAAGAGCATGAAGTTTCTATGAAAATGGCATAAATAAGCTTGTAGAACGATAGGAGACAGTTGTTAAAAACAATGGAGACTTATGTACTTGACTTTTTTTATGAGTATGTATAATTTTATTCTTAATTATCTAATCGGGCATGAAATTTTGCAATGATCTAATAATAGAAAATATTTCGGACAAAACTTTGGAAAGGATTGAAATAACATTAAATAACAAATTTAGTAAGCTTACAACATTTTTCTAATAAGTGCCTTAACCAACTTAAAAAAAAACTCACTAAAACTATTCTTCATGCTTTCTACGAGGGTTTTAATGATCTTAGATGACATGTCATTCCCAGTTTTAAAAATGGTAATTTTTAGCTTATCTACGTAGTCATATGGTCTTTCATGTGAATAAACTTACATAGAAAGTTATCCCCAAGCGTTTACTATAACAGTCAAAGAATTGTTTGGCCAGTTCAAAACTCTAATCTAGGTACCTCTACTTGTTAGCTAAAAAAACAAAAACAAAAAAACAGTATAGGATGACGAATAAAGGCCCCAAACTTAATAAAAACAAAGTTTTATCATCAAAATGTTTATGTCATTATTAACAAAAAAGACCAAAATATTTTTCTAATTATTTTAAGTTTTTTAATCGTTTCTAGAATGATTGAAATTTTGGTTAAAAATCTGTTTTTTTTTCTTTTTTTAGTCAGTGATCGACATAATATTTACGATTAGTGTTTTAGTGTCTTTTTTCATGTTTGAACATTGATTTGGAAATTCTTGCAAAAATCAAATAATTGTCTGATTTTAATGAAGCTTTCAGGACTTATTCACAAATGATTTAAATTATTTTTGAAATTGTTTTTTAGAAAAACATTCAAATTAAGTACATAGTCTCCATTACTTCGTATACATAAAAAAATATTTAAAAACAAATATTGGGGTAAACGACTTTTATTGAGCTTTTGTTTACTGGAAATAATAAATTTAATCATCTAGCTTTCAATTCAAAGCTAAAATTAAACTTTCAAGAATGCTTTTTCATACTAAAAAATCATTTTAAACCATAGGTATCGAAAATTCAGTGGAGATGCCTACGCTAATCCCTTACTCTACAAAAAACAACAAAAATGTCCCGGTTACTTTTGCATTATGAATAGGCGGATTGTACTTCTGAAAAATCAGTTTTTTTACCGCATATCTGATATCCTTAAGCACTCAGGAGCAGTTGACAAAAAAGATTAACGCACCTTTGTGCATTAATATACCCCTGAACCATCTACAAGTTTATTTTTGCAGCAAACATTGTGCAATGTTCAGCTATGGGGGAATAAGGATTGTTTTGACGTATGAAACTAACCATACGCTAAAACAATCCTTATTCTCCCATAGCTGAACATTTTAATCAATCAGGACACTCATTAGAAAACTGTAAATGTGTATTGATAGATTCTGATTTCAGTTCCACATACACACGCAGAAAAAAGAAAAATACTGGATTTTAAAATTAAATACATATAAACTAGGGTTAAATAAAGACTTGGGTATTTTAAATCTTTATAAATATTTCAATAGTTAAACAAAAATTTTTTTTAGATATAATTAAAATTTTTTTTAAACAACATCTAAATATTACTACAGTTAGATTTACGTTAGAAATATTCAAACACAGTTGCCTTCCATATCATGTGACGTCCGCGTCTAGTGACGGACGCTACTTGTAAACAAACTTCTGAAAACAGTCATTTCTGAAATATCAAATATATATATATATATATATATATATATATATAAAAATATAAAAATATAAATAAATACTTTCACAAAAAAACATTCAATTTTTTTTTAATTTGCAACTTTTCAGTTGTTTCTTCTATATTATATACATATTAAGAAAGTATACGTGGCTTCTCATTATGCTATGTATATATATATATATATATATATATATATATATATATATATATAAAGACATTTTTATGTTTATACATTCTTTTTATCGATACAAATATTTAAGTAAATGCTCTGTTTATAATAAAATAATTGTCGGACTTTGTCCATCTCATAATGTTTGACGTCATTTGTTTATATTTAGATACGCCATGAGCAGATATGAATGTACGTGCGAGAATCATGGAAGATTGTAGCTTAAAGACAGTAAAATCGACCTTTCTAACCGAACAATCCTCTGTGGCCCAATCGGTTAAGGCACGTCAGGCTAAAACGGTTCCGTATAGGATACAGGTTCGATTCCTGTCGGAGGACGAATATTATATATATATATATATATATATATATATATATATATATGTGTGTGTGTGTGTGTCACACATTATGAAATGGACAAAGTCCGACAATTATTTTAAGACATTATTATGTGTATACATTCTTTTTATCGATACAAATATTTAAGTAAATGATCTGTTTATAATAAACAGTATTAAACAACATTTACCAGCCTTCTGTCCGAGAAATTTTCATAGAAAATATTCGTCCTCCGACAGGAATCGAACCTGTATCCTATACGGAACCGTCATATAGCCTGACGTGCCTTAACCGATTGGGCCACAGAGGATTGTTCGGTTTGAAAGGTCGATTTTACTGTCTTTAAGCTACAATCTTCCATGATTCTCTCACGTACATTCATATCTGCTCATGGCGTATGTAAATATAAACAAATGACGTCAAACATTATGAGATGGACAAAGTCCGACAATTATTTTATTATAAACAGAGCATTTACTTAAATATTTGTATCGATAAAAAGAATGTATAAACATAAAAATGTCTTTATATATATATATATATATATATATATATATATATATATATATATATATACATAGCATAATGAGAAGCCACGTATACTTTCTTAATATGTATATAATATAGAAGAAACAACTGAAAAGTTGCAAATTAAAAAAAATTGAATGTTTTTTGTGAAAGTATTTATATATATATATATATGCATGTTTCATTAAAAACGACAGACAAGGTACTACGGTTAAGCTTTTTATTTAATTTTTTCTTCCGTTCGAACAAGAGCTTTCTTTTCTGGTCAAAGTGTGTGAAAAAACTGTCCAAATGTTTTATATTTCCGAGCGATTTTGGCTATACCTTTAGCCATTATAAAGGATGATTCGATTTTTTAGCTTAATTGAGTGTGTGCATTATGTGTATAGTAGGCATGTTCTTAATTTCCGACTACGGTGAGCACATTGTGGCTTTGTTCGTAGGTAATATTGTTTAGAGTTGGCGTTTTCTTTTTTATTATTAAAGCTTCCATTATTTTTAATCTTTTTTTACAGGTGGATGCAGTTAATATATTTGTGTTTTCTACTAGTATGTTTCTAATGGAGTCTGGTAGACTTGTGTATGTGTTTAAATGGGTTCTAATGGAGCTGTCATCACAAAGGTGTAACGTAAGCATGTAGTTGTGTAACCGATGTAATTATATATGAATCAGGTTTGATGAGGAACACAGTTCCTTAAGGGGCATTTGAACTCATAGATCATGTTCATTCATTGTAATTTTGACTTAGCTGGTGTGTTGTTATTTTTGAGGATAAGGTTAGCTGTCTTAAATTTTTTTTATAATAGATAATTAATTTGATTTTTTTATTCGGGTCAATTGGGGTAGTTTATTTCTTCATATGTCTTAGTGAAGATTCGTCTTGTTTGTAATTCATATGCATTTGGTTTTTGTAATAAATGTGTATGTGATTTTTGACTGTGTTCACTATCGTTATTACTTACTTTGGGGAGAAATAGTCTAATTTGGTGATCTATAAGGTGGTTAGGGAAGCCGTTGTTGATTAGTGTTTGTTTAACGTTATTAAGTTCTTTGAGGAAGAGTGGTCGAGAGGATGAATTCTGGGGTGCTCTTTTTAGAAAGTTTTTTTTTTATTGCACCTCATTAGAACCCATTTAAACACACACACAAATCTACCAGACTCCATTAGAAACATACTGGTAGAAAACACAAATATATTAACTGCATCCACCTGTAAAAAAAAGATTAAAAATAATGGAAGCTTTAATAATAAAATAGAAAAAGCCAACTCTTAACAATATTAACTACGAACAAAGCCACAATGTGCTCACCGTATTCGGATATTAAAAACATCCCTACTACACACTAAGACATACACATAATTCACACACTCAATTAAGCTGAAAAATCGAATAATACTTGATAATGGCTAAAGATATAGCCGAAAGCGCTCGGAAATATAAAACATTTGGACAGTTCTTACACACCCTTTGTCCAGAAAAGAAAGCTTAATTAAATAAAAAGCTTAACCGTAGTACCTTGTCTGTCGTTTTTAATGAAACATGCATAAACGAAGGATTGATGCTTAAATATACAACTATATATATATATATATATATATATATATATACAACTATATATATATATATATATATATAACCTCAGTTAAACAGCCCAAATGAAAGCTAATTAAGGCATAAAAATAGATATTTCACCGTAATTTTCGGCTAGTGACAGCAAAATGCAAAATATGCTGAAACGAACCGAAATGACGCCAACAAAGTCCCTTTTTATTGGTAGTGCATTCAAATCTGGAGTGAATTAAATAATACAATTACTACATACAAAACTTCTTCAAAATGGACTTCAAGATTTGGTTGAGGTTGTTTGAATTTTATTTTTTAAATCTGGCCCTGAAGATTAAATGCTGAAACTTTTGCAGTTTTTCCATTTTTGTTGTTGTTGGAAAGGTGCTTACTCATATTCTTGTAGTGAGGGAGAAACAAATTTATTGTTCCATGGAATGTCTCTAAATTATAATGTAGGTTTCGTGTTTCCTGTGGAAAACCAGATATATACGTTAATTATAGGAGAAATGCATTGAGCAAAGTATAATGTACTTTCATCATTGTTTTGTAGATATGAAGAAAGCATTTGACATTGTTAATGTATATACTTTGTGATTTCTGCTGAGATCTCTTGTAAATTTTGTTAATATAAACCTTGCACAAGAAAATAAAAGTGAGCATTAATTTTAGATGCATTTGTTATTGAAAATAGCACTGAACAGAGTGACTTTGGTACGCCAAAAATTTTGACTATTTATTTCAGTACAATACTCATAAGTGCTTTTAAAATTCATAAGCAGGAACTTCTATAAAAATATCAAATTTCTAGTAACACTTTCAATCCAGCAAGAATTAATTTTAGTACAAAGTTTGTATCACCCTCGAAAGGCAGATATGATATGTTGATGATTGGGATATAATTAGTTATACAGAGAAAAATATAGTAAAAGTATTTGATTAAGTATCATATTTGGGGTTTACAATAATTAAAAAAACCCTAATAATGCACCAAATTGCCCTAGGAAAAGCTCTTCACTTGACTTAAATATCTATAAAAAGCAAGCTATAACAAGTTATCGATTGTTTTAAATATCTCGGCAGCTCAGTCCATGTTAATGGCATACTAGGAGCATGAATTTCTTTAAGGTTATTGTGAATTCCGGGATGAAATCCGATATCAATGAATAATAAACGCCAGGAATGGATAAGGAAAATAAATGTATTAACGTAATAATACAAACTGATAATACGGGTTAGTAGATCCAGGAATGCGGGTTAGTAGCAATAATATATATACAGTCTTGGCATTGAATAATCGCGGTATGACTCCTTACTGAGTCTACGTGCTCGCTAACTGTGACGCTTGCCGTCTCTGTGTGTGTTCCGTCACGACTCCTTCACTCTTCGGGTATTCACTGGTAGTAGTATATGTATACCTTGGGTGAGTCCATTTGTGTGAAAAGGGGAGACCCCCTCAATACCCCCTCCTTAAATCCCTTTTGGGGGAGTTAATATCTTTTCCTTTCTCTTATGGTCGACAATTAGAGGCACTGTAAATTTTCTCTTCCTGCTAGTCCTTCCAATTTCTGTTTCTTCTTGTGGACTTTGAATCTCAAAAACTTCAAAGATCGCCTCCATCGACTCGTCATTTTCTGCGGGTGACGAGCTTGGCTCTTCAACCCGTCTTTTTTGTATTTGGTCAATATGTTTTCTGTGGGTAAATTTTTCGCCTTTTGTGTACATCACGTTTCCTAGTCTGTTAATTATTGTATTTGGTTCCTCATAAGCCATATTGTTACTGAAATAGACCCATTCTTGTTTAAATGATCTCTTGAGTACTGTAGGTGTATACAGGTTTTTTCCTTCGTCCTCTGAATAAATTCATCCTTTTTCGCTTCTGTTCTTATCTCTCGCAAGGTCACAAGTAGTTCCTTTACTGCCTTGTATAACTCTTTACTGTTTTCATCTGTGGTAGCAAATGGCGCGTTTCGCTTCTTTTCACATACTGGTTGGACATTTTCTTTCAATTCAATTCTAGCTGCACCCTTACAAAACGAGCTGATAGGTGAATCCCATACGTCGAACTTTTGCATACAGTCTGTGCCCACCAGATTTTCTGCATCTTTCATTACGTATATCTTGAGTTTTCTTGTTTTTCCGTGAAATTTAACATTTACAATTATTTCTCCTTCGAATTTTATACGTTTTCCTGTCACCGACTTAGCAATTTTTTGTGTATGTAACATGGTTGGTCTGTTAAGCTTTTTTCATGTCTGTAGGTTAATTATCGTTAGATCGGAACCCGAATCTAGTTGCAATTTTATCTTTTTATTTAAGATTTCAAGTTCTACATATTTCCTTATGTTGGTATTGTCTTCGTCATGCATCCTAGTAGCTCTTATCCTACTAGTAGGTTTTCTGTTCCTACATTGGGATGCCTTGTGCCCCATTTTTCCACACACAAGACAGTTTTTATATTTAAAACGGCAATCCTTATTCCAGTGTAATCCTCCACATCGATAACATGCAGATGGGGGGTATATTTGCCTCGATTTTTGTCATAATCTGCCCTATATGTTGTACTTTTTATCGATAACATGCAAATGAGGGGGGGCTTATATTTGCTTCGATTTTCGTCATAATTTGCCCTATATGTTGTACTTTTTCCCTTATTATAGAATTTTTGTTTTCTTTCCGGGGAGGGTGAAGAACGTAAACTTTTGTTTAACTTACGTATAATTGATACTCCTGACTCCTCAATGTTCTTCGAGTTGTTCTTTATACTCAGGCTTTTTGGCAATCTTCTGATAATTGTGGTTGTGTTAGTCCAGGTTCATTTTGTAGTTTTGAAAGCTTTCTTTTGCGCATTTCACTATCTTTTGCTGAGACTAACCCTTGAACAAAGATGAGATACTTGAAATTGTCCAGTGTTAATTCTGCCAACTTGAAGTCGTCGCAATGTTTATTCATGATTGCGGCAAACCGAGACCAAGATAATAGTGTCTTCTTTTTTACTTCTCTCTTCTCTCCTTTCTACTCCTAAATATGGACAATTTATATTCGCCGTATTATGTAACTTGAATGTGTCCATAAAATGTCTTCGTCATATTCTCAAAAAAGGAGCTGGAAATAACCCATGTCTGACACAGAAGTTCTTTCAAAAACTAGCATAATCTCTACCGAATGATTATGAGAAATCCCTTACGTTGGGACAAGCATCTCTTTTCTATATGACTGAACGTTTTCCCGACTATTTTATGTTGTGTTAGCACAACAAAGCAATGTATGAAATGTAAGCCAACTAAAAGGTTTAAGAATGGATTAAAAAGACGCTGAAGGGTTTGAAAATCCCTCACAAAAATCTGGAATATCAGACCAAAATATTGAAAGGAATTGCAGATTCAACTTAAAAGCCATTTGTATTTTCATGCAAGTAAAAAAAAAATAATGTAGTAGAAGTGGTCAAACATCGTGTGTAACTGATAACTATTTAAGATGAGAGCCGTTTTTAAGGCGTCACTTTATTTCTTTGGTGTCCCCCTCCTGCTCTGCAGATCAGAGACTAATCTCCCGAATAGAAGAGTAGAAATTATCTTCCATTTTCGACAGATGAGTTGTCTAACTCAGATGTACATTTTGCCACATAACTTCAATGCATTTGTTACTGGCTGTCTTGAGGACTATAGTGTTTGTAGTGAAACTACTCCAGTGCACACTGAGAATGGTGCGGAAGCAACGCTGGTAAAAGTATTTGATATGACGGAAATGAATCTGGTAAATAATCCAGAAATCTGGCTTTAAGAACAAGGAGACGGATTTGTAGATACTTATTTTTATGTATTTCATGAGGCACTTCCTGTTCCAGATATATTGATACATTTTTATAAGGTCTTTCCAATTTATTGGTAACCTGTTTCTTAAACTTGGCGTCCAAGCATCCCAAATAGGAGAAATCTGCTTCTTCGTGTCGATGGAGATGGACGGTGACTTTTATTTTGAAATAAATATAATAGTTTGCAGTTTTAAATTATTTTAATGGATCGATAAGATAAATTTCCGGATACACTTGTTTGTGATGTGAATTTATTTGATAGTTTTATTGGAGTTTCAGTGTTTTTTCCCCATCGCTGCGATGATTAAAAACAGTGCATGACCGAACAGTCATTCAAATGTAATTCCTATCATAAAACATTTTTCTGTTATTTTTTATTTCAAAATTACAAAAGGCATTCATTTGTCAGCTGAAAAGAAGCACCCAGCACAATCCAAATATTTCACTGCATCCATGCGTCTTAAAAGCCGGTAATTAAACAATATATAAATTCGGACAGCCATCCAAAGTATTCGTGAAATTTGAGCAGCTTCACAAGTCTGTTAATCTATCAAGTTTATTTAACAGTTTCTGTGTCTCTCAAAACACCAGGAAATAAAAAACCCAAGTTTTTACAACGTATTGGCCATTTGGAGCTTTAAGTTCGCCGAAATGTTTGGCTAGTGCTTCGGGTTTTTGAGGGAAAGGATTTTAGGGTTTCTTGCATGAGCCAAGAACGTTTCATATATAAGAAAATAATATGACAAATTGGAAAAAACCTTTTGTGATGCGTTTCACCCGTTAGGATTTCATCGGAGTGGGTATCACCAAAACTATACTATTTTCTCAGTAGTGTTTCTTGATATATAAAATTATATATCATTATGTCACACATGTACACACACACGCACACACATACACACATAAATGTATTGTTTTTAACTTCAATTGCAATTTCTGTATATTGTATGTTAGTCTCTGTATATGAGCATGATGTTTACAACTCAGCCTCTTGACAATACGAAGTTTTCAATAAAAGTGACTTTCTAAATCTTGCATCGTATCTACGGGAAAATACCTTAATTCAGATAGAAGAATAAATCATACTTCCTACAAATTCTGACAGAAAATTTACATTACATTGTATTTATGTACTTATTTTAAGTGCGATGAAAACTAAATCTGTTTGGAAAGAGTGTGTAGAATAAAATCCACAGAATAATAAAGCAAAGCACCTCATTGAACTGAGTAGTTATACAAAAATAGAATGGGGCGTAAGGCAAAGATGTGTCTTCTCCATAGATTTATTCAACATCTACGGTGAAGCTATCGTAAGGGGGCTGGAGATCCTACCTGGATTTTAACAATAGAAGATATGCAGATGATACTGTGTTGATGGCTGATACAAAAAGAATAATACAGGTGATGCTAGACAAGGTAGTAAAAGAAAGCGAGTAAAAAGGACTAACAATCAATTGCAATAAGACAGATAGTCTGGTCATGGGCAAGAGGAAAAGCCCAACGTTCGAGTTTCAAATTGGGGATGTCAACATCAAGCAATAACAGGAGGTTAAATATCTGGGAATTGTTTTAACAGAGTATAGAAATGTAACACAAAAATCCGAATACACATTGAAATAGAGAAACAGGAAACCACAACAGTTAAGCAAATTCCCGAGAAGCAGAAACCTTTACTTAGAAACAAAGAAATCAGTGCTAAATTGCTATGTGATATCCATCCTCTTATATGATAGCGAATGCTGGAAATTTTCGTCGCAGATGAGGATAAAACTAGAGGCAAATTAAAAGTGGTTTTACAGAAGGTTGATGGGATTTTCATTGAAGGAGTGAGTAAGCAACGAGGATGTTTTAAAGAAAATGATAACAGATAGAACACTTGTGTCAGAATCAGTAAGAGGTAGCTGAAATTTCTCGGATATGTAAGGAGAAACGAGATTTTGAAAAAATTACCCCCCAGAGCATATTGAGAGCCAGACAAATAAGGGAAGACAGCGATCCACCCACATACGAGCTTGCGGGAATGGATGACGGAACGAGAGTCAGGAGCTTTAACAAAAGGAGAAACACTGCTAAGGGTAAGAGAAAACCTGCTAAGCAGTTTTGGACGAAACATAGAACATCTCATACTGATGCAAACGTTTATTTTTAAATTGCATAAACCTCAGATAAAATCTTTTAATCTAAAAACTGAACACGTTTTACATTTCATTTGTTGAATTTCGCCTGAAAAAATTATATTTCAGTAAAAGTTTAAGAAATTTATTTCTTGGAGCGAGAAATCGTTTAACTGACCTTATGTTATCACTCAGTCATATTTATAAATATTTACTCAGATCAATTCTGTCTGGCCTAAAGATACAAGAATGAAGCGCCCAAAAGAAAGTTACAATCACTAGTGATTAGCAAACAGGTTTTGTGGGCCTTTTCTTAATGTTGTAAGTTTGATTTTTACTGGGTGCCTTACACACAAAGTTAAATTCATTATTAATAACTGTCGAATGTAAAATGTGTCCTTCCCGTGAAGATAAGATTCTTTTACTGATTTTTAATTACAACAATCTTTTTAATTTACAGCAATACAGTGATCAGAACATAAAGTTAAAAAGTCAAACATTTTAGAGTTATTTATTAATGAATCAGAAAACAGATTTTAGGCTGACTTGAGTTCTGGATATTTTATTAAATGTTTTCATATGATTTTATCATCACTGAATGAAATTTACTCTCAGGGACAGAAAGCAAGAAACAGTCATTTATGATTAATGTTATGAAGATTGTAAGCAGTGAAGACTATTTTCATATGGATATTGTTTTCTCCAAGAAGAATTTTATTTTGTATATTGATACGTTAAATATATTTTAGCTTGCATGGGAGACATTAAACCCAATAAACGATTCTCCCTAACATAAATATTATTTTACAAGAATAGAACCGCCCCCATCCAGCTTTCTCTCTCTGTTTGATTGACGCTCAACTATTGCAGTGTGCGGAAGGCAAATAACTGTTAACAGCCTTCTTGACATAAGAATCAGAATTTTTGAAAAAGTTCACAAATTATTTCAGTCAAATTACCGATGTACAATTAAGGATAAAGTTTCTTTATTAACTGCGTTTTAAGAATTATTTTTGTTAAATTGTTTTAAATTTCTTCTTATGTTTACAGTTGGAGATTTTGTACTACTGCTGACAGAATTGTAGCAAAGATGACTTCCAAACATGAACCTCAACTGCCACTGAGCTACTCTGAATATTTGCAGGTAAGAAAAGTCTTTAGACAAGATACGGGTAGAAAATTTTCTTTCTTATATTGTTCGTGCAAAGAGTAATCGTACAGAATTCATTGTGATTTGACGATAGCCTCAAATGGAATAAACGCTTACATTTTAACTCACAAAATTATTAAAAACATTCAAATCCTTGCGACGTAAAAATAAAGGGTTAAAAAGAATTTATGCCTTTTGTCAATAAATAAGGTAAATAGTTGACAAATCTGAACTATAACTTCAAAATGTCCATCTCCAAGTTATACTCTTTTGTTTATTCTCTTTATAGTCAATAAAGAAAGGTTATTTTTTTTTTAACTTTACCGGAAAGAATTTCGTTTCCTCTAATGTCATTTCATTTTAGCATGAAAATCCAATTTAAAAGCAAAATCGAATTAGTATATCGTTAAGGAAATATGCTTGGTTCTCAATGCTATTGTTTTTTCATGACAATGACGGTTATTTGTTAATGCTAATCTCTTCAATAATATTTTACAGGTTTCATTAAGTTTAGTGGTAACTACAGAAGAGAGTGAATTCTATTCTGTTATGTTAAGAGCGTTGGTATTTTACTAGAGCACTAATGCGACGAAGTGAACACAACTATCTCAGGTTGAATTTGCATGCGTGTAATTATAAATGTTTGTCTATGTGTTTGATTCATATACACATATGTATGCATACTTAGGTATGTGTATGTAAGTATGTATGTGTATGGGTATGAATGTATGTATTTGTATATATGTGCATGAAGTTCAGGCCGAAGGTGATGTCGCCTTGATAATCAATTACAACTAGAAGTAAACTTATATTTGAGAATAACATCTGTAGTGTATTAATGTAAATTCTATAACTATTTCTTCTAATCAACTATTTTATACCAGAATTTTTGGTAATAAAGGCCTTTTTTTTAAAAACTCTAACATATAATTAAATTTCTTGAACCGTTTAAACATTCAAACTTATATAAAAAATTGTGGTATTTATAAATTCCCAAAGTAAAAGGAAAAAACAACGTCCATTCAAAAGAAAACTAATGACACCTTATCACAATTTCTTTATCCCTCTCTCTCTATTTGTGTCTTTTTGACCTATCACCTTCCCACAAATTCCGTTGACAGATTTGGGGTCGGTTCCTGGTTTTCCTCAAAAGAGTTTAAGGAGGAGGGAATCGAAGTGTTGCGTCTAGCTCAACAATATCTCTCTACCCCCTTCACCCCCCATTGATAACATTGCTTCGTGGTCAGGTTTTTTGAATCACCATATACTTGCGTTTTGATTGGTCATTCTGACTTGTGTTACAGCGTTTACCCCTAGCGAAGGACCGTTAATGAATTTGGAACTTTTTAAAAACCATTTATTCTACATTCAACATCACTTGATAAGACACTTGAAGTGTTGAAACAAAATGCCTATTTTTGTAGTGATTTTATAACATATTTATGTTATATTTAAATAAATGATTATATATATATATATATATATATATATATATATATATATATATATATATATATATATACACACAGAGTGAGAGAGAAAGAGACAGAAAAAGAGAATAAAACGCTTTGTAACATTAGTCTTTGTTATTCAATGGAAATTCGGTGAAACCTTTCGAAATTCCGGAACTTCCATTGCCCTTTTCCCTTTCAACCCCAAATCCTGCTTTCAAAAGTTCCTGGTTGACGCTTGAGTTTTCTTCATGAAAAATGGAATAAATGTTGATTTCAGACGCTTTCTTTCTTCTTTCCTTCTTTTTTCCTAATAATACCAAAATTCTTCCCAATCATTTACAAGAGAACGTTGCAAATCTTTGGTATTATTGTTGACCCCATTATCAGGTTGTTATTAACTTGTCTCTTCACTAGACTAAGTAAAAGTTAATAAACATCTGTATAGGTATATTGTTGTAGATTAATAGTTAACACACTAGCATAATAAAAACACTGATAATGCAGAGATTTCAATTCTCAATGGATCCCCTAATCTATTATCTTATTAAGTTTGGTGAATAAATGCATATTAATAACAAAAGTTAAAGGATATTACGATATTCGAATTAAAAGGTTTTGTACGAAGGCGCGAATTAAAGTCTCGCCAATTTGTTTGCTTCTTTTACTGGTATATTTTATTGTAAGCGAATACATTATCTTTTCACTAAGCCCAATTGAGTTCTGACAAAAAACTGAACCGAAATTCACTGAATGTGGCTCTCTAACTTCATAAATTAAGGTGATGCTCATGAATCGATATCTGCTCTTTCGCTACTCAAAGTTTAAGGCAAATCTAAAATATGCGATCACCACGTGATATAAATATTTTACTTTTTCTCTCATCAGATTCAACATATTGATATTCAATTTAAGATTAAGTTCTTTGCAGTGAAAAAGAAAAATATCGATGGCTTGATTTTAGTTTATGCAGTGTATATTAAAAACTTAAAATATATTTTAAATTTATTCAAGAAGATTGTGTTGCGTCCATCTTTCATGTGACTTCCTTGATTTTCAACAGGGGTTGAATATCAGGAAGATCTGATATAATTGCTAAACTTAACTTAGTTTAAGGCCATAAGTAACGGTCCAATAAGTAAGGATCGAACTCATTACACAGTCATAATTGACGTCACTGCTACACGGCTAAACACCCAAGAGGAAGTTATTATTATCAGTATTCTCCACTCTTAAGCCGGCTTATGAGACACGCATTCTTACCATTAAAAATACCGTCCTCAAATCTTTTAAAGAAAGATTATATAAACTGTTTTTTCCCATTGAATATGAAAGTATATAAACCTCCGCCTTGTCTAGCGTTGATGCGATTACTGAAATTCATAACTTGCCTGGAGGCATTAATATCATCTCGTCTCCCGCCTACATTTTGTTGTTTATGTCGTATCTGCGCTGTTTAATAACGGCCGCAAACTAAGTCAGAGTAGGTGCGACGAAAATTAACTATAATTTAGGTAAAAGAAAAATTCAGGAATTAATAAATATGTCTTGGAGATGTTATGCCAGATTGACAAATTTAGATGTTGTTGTAAGAAATCTGGTGTTAATAGAATTTAGAAATCTTCTAGCGTAGTTTATGTATTCTGATAAAATATGACATACACTTGGGCTAAAGTAGCTAATGAGTAACAAAATCAAAACTTCCCTCTTGCCTTTTATTCCTCGTACAACCTCACTGCAAGAAAACCAATGTAAAATATGAAAAATAAAATCATATTTAGTTTAATTATTAAACATGATCCCTGATGATTAATATACAACTCCGATATTTCAATATATACACTGTTTTTACTGAAACAAAGTGGGATACTTAAACCACATCAAAAATAAAATTTAATTAGTTAAAATTAACTTTCCTTAAACATATAACTATAGTTAAAATCAATCACCTTTTGTCTTACTAGTGTAGATATTGTTCGTATAAAATAAAATAATTTTTCTGATGACAGAAAAGAGTGACTGGTGCGAAATGATAACAGCTGTCCCACGCTTGTAGTCTATTGGACCACGAAACTTTATCATCTTACTAGTGTTTGTACGATTCGGATCTGGGCTAAAAACATGAAAATATAAAAATACGTTACAAAAAATTACCAGAAATATATTTAAAAAAAAAAAATTACCAAAGCTTACAAGAAAATAAAATTTCGGGATAAAATGACCCATAAGGTGTTGATAAGCCATTAAGCAAACAAACCAAATGAGAGTAAACGATTCGAATCAAATCTACAATGGAAATTCAAGAGTTCTTGTTTTTCCTCATATCTTACTAAACAATATCTGTCGAACTACAAACGCGTGATTGTGCGTGCCTAAGCACGCGTATCCTCCCACAAACACACGCACGCGCATATTAAATCACTTGTTCAAATATGTGTCCGTATACGTATCTGCGCACGCGCGTGTGTGTGTGTGTGAATAAATTTACAGACAGAACACAGACAAGCATTTAACAAATAAAAAAGTGTATTTTCATAAATGTTAAATGATGAAGAGAGTTACCAACAAATTAGGTCAGACAAACTTTTTCTGTGACGCAAACAAAGCAAGAATTTTATCAATGATACGGTGCCTTGATACTGTTGGATTTCTACAAATAAATCGACTTGTACATCGTTATGAGCAAATGAGAAGAATCATTTGAAGATAAAATCGAGACTATTTAAAAAAACAAATGTTTGAAAAATTTAAGTTTTTAAAATGTTATTCTCTAAGTGAAACTGACTAAGAATTTTAGGAATTGCTTAAGAGACATTGCAACGCTGACATTTTGAAATAGGATTGTTTTTGTATTAGTTTCCGCCATTCAATCACTTGTTCATTTTTTAATAGTAACTTGAGTAATTGTCAATAAGAAAAACGTTATTAAATGGCAAATCTGAATTAATAATGATCTGTCTATTTACTTATGGAAAGCTACTGAAAAATTCTAAGCCCGACCAAAAAGCCCTTCGGCAACAATTTTGAAGATGTGTCATTTGGTCAGACACTAGGAAGTAAACTAATGAGAACTTTTCAGCAATTCTGAATATATTGCGTCTCTGTATTATTACACACACACACACACACACACACACACACACACACACACACACACACATTGGGTGAACGTAAATAACATTAATGCTGTCATCAATATTTGTCAAACAAACAAAACTTGTAGTTGGTGTTGGTAAGATTTAATGTTTATTCACGTTACCTCCCCTAATTTTTTACGAAAATTCCCGCGTGTTATGGATTCATCTTTTCCTCTTTTGTTTTTGTTTTCCCCACATTTCGTCAGCTAGAAATAAAACTGCATCACCTCGGGATACAGTTTTTCAACTGGATTCTTTTTGACTGTATTGGATTTTACATGAATCTTACAAATTGAAAAAACACAGACGATTCTTGCTTGGTTAACGAATATAAATATTTGGAAGTAGTAAACGTTTACTCTAATATTCTTGAAAGGAGCACGAATTCATACTCGCCCACCCAGATATGGATTAAATAGCAGTGTAGACAAGGTTCTCTAGCTTTATGTGGCAACCACTCTACTAGAAGGAAAATTTGAAATTCCAAATCGTGTAGAAAGAAACGGAAATCACTCCACTATATTTCTGAATAAGGTTTGGCAATTCGCAGATAATAAAGAAAAAATAGTTGGGGAGAGCCATGAATTCTTATATCTTGAAGAAACATAGCATTAAAAAAGAAGTCACTCTTATGGACATAAGTATAGACTGTTGCATATCTATCTATCTATCTATCTAATGTAAAGATGATGGATTTTCTTGTACACCTTCTTACTGTGTTACTGGGTCCTTTAATCAAAATGTAGTTTTTCAGTGCTATGTTCTACTTTTGAAATGCATATTTATATTATAGACACTTA
>OZ038476.1:908148-955648 GCA_964036315.1 Acanthosepion esculentum | reverse complement strand
GCTCTGCTATATATATGATAAAATGTAGTTTTAAGGTCTGCTATAATTATAGGTTAAAGTTTTCAATACCAGGGATAGAGCGTATGTAAATATAAAAGTGGATATTAAAGTCACCACCCAGATGCGACAATTTGTTCCATGCTAAATCGTCAGGTCTGCTTGGAAAAGGCATGCTGTACTTCTTAGCATTCGCACTGGAAGATCCACTATGAATATTTCAGAGTGTTTGCGTGTCAATCTGAGGACAGTGCAGAGGATTCGGAAAGAGTTGGATGAATGTAATGGTGATTACGAAGGTACGACCAGTCGGAAAAATCACTGTAATCGTTCTGAAAAGAAAAGAACTCCCGAATTTATTGGGGAGGACCTTAGACTCAACATGGAGCTATATATCAAGTGCTTTGAAGAGGAAGTACTGCCCTGGGTAACGAGGGTGACTGCTGGAAGACCCTATGTCTGACAACAGGATTTTGCACCATGCCACAAAAGTAGGAGAACCTAATTCTGGTTGTCAGATAATTTCTGCGATCACATCACCCCTTACATCTGGTCACCTACCTCCCCAGACTGCACTACCCTTGATTATTATGTGTGGAGATCAGTTAAGCGAGAGACCAACAATACTCCTTGTAAAATTCAAAGATGAACTGAAGGCAAGGATTATGGCAGCATAAACGAAGTCGTCTGGAGGCCGTAGTTGAAGCCAATGACGATTTTACTCTTTAGTATTTCAAGATAAGTTTTGTGTAAGTTTGGTAAATATATCTGTTAAAATGAGATGTCAGTGTTATTTTCATTTTTGAGAAATTTAGACGACAATTTATCCACTGCGCCCTCTGTGTGTGTGTGTGGGTGTGTGTGTATTCAGCCTTTGTTATTAGAGAAACAATTTAATTTACAATTGCGAATTCTGATTGAAGTTTATGGCACATCGACGCGAACGTTTATTTTTACATAGGATTTAGGTTGTATAACAAATGCAAAATACAACACAATTGAGACGCCATCATTCGCAAAATAATTTTTTGCCTCGGGTGTCAGGTCGTACTTCAAACGTCCCCTCATAGTGAAATGAGGAGGTGCTTATGTGGAGTAGATTCTCTGTTTCCGCTTGAGAATTATGGTTTGGAATTCTTCTGCTACAGCAGTCACAAGGTTTCACTTTTCTTCAAAAGTTTTAATGTTATCGGAAGATAGGGACTTTTATTGGTGATACACTTACCCACGAGTCAGGAGAAGGGATTGTACAGCTGCAAAGTTCTACTACTGATCAATTGGTATGACATTTTTATAAACACATTCATTTTTCTCTTTCTTACAAATCTGGTAAATACACACGTGCTATTCTTTGAAACGAACGACTTGAGATTTTTCTTTGAACTTAGAAGGAATCTTAGTTTCTTATTAAAAAGATGAAGTCAGGAAAAAATTATTAAGTTATTTTCTTATTTATCTACCCGACCACAACTTTTTTGACTTACAGGAAAACACGTGATCCTGATGGCGTCGCTATGAATAGCGACCAGGATAAAACACCTAATCTGGAGGACCCAGTTATTATTTGACAGTGTGGTTTTCCCCTGCGGGGCCCGCAAGGTAAATAACGGCTGGGGACAGCACCTGATCCTTGTCTACACAAAATAAAATAAAACACGCATTATTTATGTTATCAAATCTCGACTCGTTATAAGCAATTGGTAAAAAGTAAGTCTCTAACAACTATGTGGGTTGGTGTGTGAAGATGGGGATGTGATGCACACCAACGACTGACCCTTTGAATTATCTACCGCCATTTCTATCACGCTGCCTTCTTTGAAAGGCGACCGTTGAATGTCTTGTGACGTTAGCAAGATCTCTTTAGAATGAGAGATAACCGTGTTAATTATTGTGTGAATGAATTATTGCACACCCACACACATAAAAGGACATATGTCTATGGCTCTTTCTTTCTCTCTTATTCATTATACACACACACACGCACGCACGCACGCACACATACACACGCGCGCACACATGCACTCACACACGCACGCGCATACACATCCCCATAACCCCCCCCCCCACACATATCTCCTCTGGAGATACATAAACACACGAACACACACAGAACACATATACTCTCATACTCCCCCACACTGATGTATATAGCTTTATATAACTTTATATAAAAATCTGTCGAGTTTACGTTAGTCTGACACATAATTAAAAGCTTTTAAAATGTTACAATTTAAAATATTCGTATCATTCCTCAAATTATTATAGAAGCTAAATTTGATATTTGTTTGAAAGTTATCACTAGAGTTTAAATGTTTTGCTTGGAGAAGATAAAATTATCGAAATTGTCATTTTGAAATGTTAGTTACTGCTATTCGCTATGATATGTGAATCGCTGCCCCTAGTTGATGTTAAAATGACATTTTTCGTCAAGCGATTATCATAGGAAGCCTATTTCATATGTGGTTCTGTTCTTTTACGGCAGGCACTTTTCTGCTTTGTCAAAAGCAAGAATCTTGAATCTTTGATGTCTTTTTGGAATAAACTTTCACATGAAACCTAATAAATACGCGTATATATCTTGAGTAACGCATTTCTTAGCATTAAAGTTGTGTTATATACTTGATAGCAGATATGGGACTATTCTTCAGCAATTCTGTTGATTTCTCCCAGAAAGCACTTGAAATATAAAATCTTAGAGTATTCTCTTGACTTCTTCCAAGAATCTTTCCAAGCAATTTTCAGAAGTTGGTTAAGCTGAAAACTTTAAACAGCCGAATAATTTATTTTATCTTGGTTGAAATGCGCACATCCATTATTGCGAATAGAAAACTTGTGCATGTTGATATTTCCCGATCTTAAACAGACACAAAACCATAAACAGTAAGACCAAACGTCCAATATGAACAATGACCTAAAGAAATTAGTTTATTGACCTTTACTCTACGGCAGGTGACCATGTATTTTAATCTTGATAACAGCCACAAATTTTGATAAAGTGATAAGAAGTTTCCGTCTTTCCGATAAAGATGGCAATATGAGACATTGCAATTGGTTTGAGAAGTATGTTAAGTACGTAATTAATGATGACTAAGCTAGTCTCTCAAATCATTGCGACTGTAATGAGTTTGACCATCAATTTAAATTAGGGACTTGTACCAGACCAAGCTAAGAAAATATCAACCAAAAAGCGAAAAGTTTTATTCCAAAATGTGTTTGACTAATTTTTTATTTTTATATTGAGCATCTCCAAAAGAAAAAAAAGAATCATTTTCGACGTAGACTATATATATCATTATTTAATAAATTTATTCAGATCTAGCACAAGGTCAAAAGCGTGGAGCACTCACTTAAAGATCTAACGACCATATTAATGATCTGTGGAAGTCACTTGGCAACTCGTATTCCACGCCGAGGCAATCTTATCCCTTTCTTTCTTTCTTTCTTTCAGCAGTAATTTAGAAATGCATGATTTTCCATAATAATTCTGAAAACCTTTCCTGTCATCCATTTGTCGTAATCAAACAGAGCGTGATGAATACCTTACATAAATAACTGATAAAAGGAAAGTACAATTCCAGTCCTTTAAAAACAGCGTTTAAATTTATCGGGGTTCAGTGTTGAAGAATGTGAATATTCTTTAAATGGGATTGGCACTGAGTCTCATATAAAAGCCGAAGTAATTACAACTCTTCAACAGAACTATAATTATCCTGGATTGTCCCACTCAACTCTTAGTTTTTCCCGCTTTGATTACCCTTAGGTTCATCACATGACTACTATCGCTCTCCCACCCTTTAGTTCAGGTGTCGCTCCCTCCCCCGATAAATGGAATGTTTTTTTTTCAATTCTTCATTCATATGTCTCAACAAACAAAACTATGCCAAACACTTTCTTGCAGTCAGACATCCTGACCAGAATTCAATTTTCTCCCACGATCTTTCTTATCTTAACTTTCTTTTCTTTTTTTTTTTTAAATAGAAACCGGTTTTTACTAATATCGTTTCAAGTAGTGTCACCTTTGCAGGCGAATTAAACCATAAGAAAGCAACTTTGATTTATATTTGCAGCTGTTTATAAGTCTTTATTTCTGCTTACCTTAGAAAATTGAGCTGCGTATGACGAGTAAAGTATCAACGGTATCTATTTCTCAAATTATCAGAGAATAATTTAAGTCGCAAACTCGTCGGCGTTTTTTTTTATTGCTATCCATTTTGTCAACAGTAATTCGATTCAGTAGAAAAGCACAACACATATCTTCATTCGAAGAACCATGATAAAAACTACGTCTAAAAGGAATTACATACCTACCTATGATATGGAAAACCCTAAAAACAACTTGTAGAGTAAATTTAGTACGAGCTAGAGTCAATGATTTCTATCCAGTTAGCAGAAATGATGCCTGAAAGAATGCAGACCTGTTATCTATAGAAAAAAAAACAATGGAAAAGGTAAACAAAACATGGAATATATACCAAACTAGTATAAAAAGCCGCGATTTTGGTTATTGAAATGACTAAGAAAAATTGAATGAAAGATAAAACTCAGAATTTTCCAAGATAACCGCTAGCCAAATTCTTTTTACACTTTAGAAGAGAATAGAAAAATTGTGGAACATGATATTGATAGTTTCGACCATAATTACTAGCAGGCTTAGAGTAGACTCGAAGGGTTTTGCAAAAATATTGGAAGAAATAAAAATGGAAAATATACAATACACTGTCATTTGATCTCCAGCAAAAACTTCCAGAAAGTACTGAGGTAAAAACACGAATAATAACATTAATAAAAAAAGTATTTATTAGATAAAACTCACCGATAATTTTCTCCGGGCTCATTCTTAAAGTTCTGAGAAGAAATTGAACTTACTGACATTATGAAAACTTTTATTTTCTGATTTAAACTAGATTAAAAACATAAAATTTCAAATGATCTTAACTTTTTTTAGTGAAATATAAAATTGAGGAAAGAATAACAAAGCATATTAATAATCGTGAACATGTAAAGCCGTTATATTTAATTCCGAAGTTAGGGTTTTATTTGGGTCAATAGGGAGGGTTGTGCATACCAATGAACATAACTAACCTGTTTCAAACTAAATAACCGAAAAACATTAGGTAAGAAGTATTAAGTAAGTATATATTAAGGGATGAGCCTCACGAAACGGAGTGACTCTTGCAGCGTGTCTCACTGGCGATGGTTCGAGGTAATGCTTTCTCTATTATTGTGGCTGGCAGAGGATAGCAAAAAAAAATGTTTATAGTTACTTTGTTCAAACTTTTTTTCAATAAATAAGCATTTGTTTAAAAAAGAAAATGAAGGTCTACTACACAGAAAATGTTTACTTTCTTAGATGACATTTATTTTTAATGCTTTAAAAATACAGGTTAACCATTTTCCTTCAGAATTGCTCTGATATAAATTATAAAAAATCCCTTATTTTTTCCTTGTGCTTTTTTCATTAAGGCGTCAAAGATATTTGCTGAATCTGAATTACTCATTACTCGTTTATTATTCATGTAAGATGAGATTCATATAAGATTTCCCAACGGTATTTTCTAGTATTATTACGCATGTGTAATGTTATCTTGAAGGTTTTCCACAATCTCGCTACGGGAAAGAAGATTTTCAAGATATTTCCAAGATAACCGCTAGCCAAATTCTTATAAATGCACATGACTTGTTCATTATTAATACTAGATAAGTTATTGAACGATCGTTTATAGTATTAATTGTGATTAATAACGTAATAAATGTTTGTCAATGTAAAGGTTTCATTTTCAGGATGTCGTCCAAGATGGCTCTCAGCCTAATAGCTAAATGCCAATTACTCGTTCATTATTTAACGCAGAGAAGGTTTTTCAGTATTTTCCTGTTACTTCATGTGGGTCATTAATGATTGTAAAGTTTATTGTAACGAGCGTATGGTAGCAAGAAAAATGACGAACACTGGAGCAAGGTTGAATATATATTTTGAGGGAAAAAAAAACAACAAAAAAACAAAAACGAGGAAGTTATCTACACAGAGGTAACCAGGAATCAATACAAAAAATTAGTCCGTTCGATAAAGAACTATGCTTGAAGTTTGTTCGGAAGAGAAGTTGGATTAGGGCGGTGGTAGAATAATACAAAGTTTTGGCTTCGTGTGAGTGGTGCAGATGGGAAGTCTGGAAGTAGTAGTGGCGGGCGGTAAGTTAGCCCGTCTGCTAAGGGTATATGTTCTTGTAGGACGAGGTGAGCGAAGCAGCCGCTGACTGTTGAAGTCGTTGATGAAATGAGTTCTCTTTTTTTGTGGCATGTGGTGTTGTATTTATCACTTCTGTGGATCGAGAAGGTGTCGCAGTTAGCTCCCCCTCATTTTCTCAACACTTCACTAGAGGTCTCTCCCTTCCGGGAGTATAAATACGGGTTGACCCTTGGCCTCTCTCTCTCTCCTTTTTCTTTCCACAGCTGCGCCCACGGGCGGCTCACCCGACCTCGCTGGAGGTCGGCAACTGTCGCACGTGGTGCGAGGTATTTCCAGTATGTGAACTCTCACACACAACTAGCGTTTCCAATGTTCAGGGAATACGCATGAACAAGATTCACCAAACCGTACGGACATTCCAACTCAAACACCCACACACAATAACTTTCCACACAGACACTAAACGTTCTATACATGTTTTAAATGTATTTGTAAACCCGTGTATCAATCTGTTTTTATCTGTTTGTTAATAATACATATTTGTTCGCATACATATATCTGTCTCGTTTGTTCCTTTGGACCCCATTAAAGTCCAACATTCTTTTTAATGTGGCTGGACCGGTCAACGAAGTCTTAAACCAGAGATAATTCATCTTCTCTACTCCTTCCATTCACACTCGGCCGGTCCACAACAAATGGTGACTACCCAACGTGATCATGAACACGCACACGGGACGATGTGTTTGCGAACAAATTCTCATACAAAACTTTCAAATGAGAGAAACACACAACACAAATACTGGAAACTTTTCTCTCCTACGCACGCGAAACTATCAACACAAGAACTTTAATTCAGACAACATGTCTATAAAATAGCCGTCTCCTACACGCAGAAAGGAATTTTTCTTACACCACGTGGTAACAACAATTACTACTACGTATAAGCAAGCCTTTACAAGCCTTTCTTTCAACTGGTCTACATTCGCTTGACCTTTTCTTTCTCTCAGCAACACTTGACCTCAACTTCACCCGGCCTACCCAGCAGAAAACATGACACCATTTTTTTTTAAAAAACAAATTCTACTTTCTTCTGGACTGAAATAGAAAAAGTGTGAACCCGATCTCACAAAGGCGACTCACTGTCCTTCTCACCCAGCAACGATGCAACCCGAATGACTTGAGAATTTTGCGAGAACGATATTCTACCGTCAATAACAGCAAATTTTCTCAACTTCATTCGGCACTCGGTAGACATTCCTCATCAGCTCAAACTCTTCAGCTTCAAACAACTTTCTACGGCATTTTCCACCGCATGGCACAGTGGAAGCCCTCAAGTTTCACACTTCTCTCTGGACGACTCACTGTTCCATTACATACGATGCGACATCACTGAAAAATTTGCATGCACGTTATTCGTCGCTACAAATATTGCAAATTCCACATTTTCTCGCTACTTGCAACTGGTCATTGCAATCGCATCCTGTCCAATCCTGAAACTCAAAAGGGCGCGCAAACAATTAATTCTACACCACGTGGCGACATCTTACGCCATTGCTTGCTTAACATTATTTCGAACGATCCACTGTTTCGAAATCATCCTTCGAACGACTCACTGTTTCGAATCACATTCTCAACGCATCTTTCACATAAAATTTACTGCAAAGATTTACTTAATCACGAATAAGCGAATTTTATTATTCAACAGATCGCCTGCGCAAATTCGACTCACGGAATTTTGCAGATCTTCAACCAATTCGGCGACTTTTGCTCAACACACTTAGCCATCTTATTCAACACAACGTCACTGACAAACCCAACTCCACGTGGAGCATCGACCAAAAGAACAAAAGCAGAATACTACCGACATTTCTCTGACCCACTAGAGAAATACAAAGCACATTTTGTCGAAGCAGCATCGCAACAACAGACACATTTTCTTTTCAGCGCACAAGAACAATATTTAAAACTTTTCACATGTTAAAAGTTCGTTTTTTTCTCACTTTTAATCCAGAGGGGAGGTATTGTCGCAGTTAGCTCCCCCTCATTTTCTCAACACTTCACTAGAGGTCTCTCCCTTCCGGGAGTATAAATACGGGTTGACCCTTGGCCTCTCTCTCTCTCCTTTTTCTTTCCACAGCTGCGCCCACGGGCGGCTCACCCGACCTCGCTGGAGGTCGGCAACTGTCGCACGTGGTGCGAGGTATTTCCAGTATGTGAACTCTCACACACAACTAGCGTTTCCAATGTTCAGGGAATACGCATGAACAAGATTCACCAAACCGTACGGACATTCCAACTCAAACACCCACACACAATAACTTTCCACACAGACACTAAACGTTCTATACATGTTTTAAATGTATTTGTAAACCCGTGTATCAATCTGTTTTTATCTGTTTGTTAATAATACATATTTGTTCGCATACATATATCTGTCTCGTTTGTTCCTTTGGACCCCATTAAAGTCCAACATTCTTTTTAATGTGGCTGGACCGGTCAACGAAGTCTTAAACCAGAGATAATTCATCTTCTCTACTTCTTCCATTCACACACGGCCGGTCCACCACAAAGGCATTCGCGTCGTTGGTTTGCAGTATCTTCCAATTGGCTGAAAAAACTTAATTGCTTATCACGTGACTGCTTACCACTACGTCCGCCAGTCAGTGACCTCGATAGACACGCAAGCCGTTCTAATTTCTAACTGCAAAGAAGGGTTCATGAATCGCAACAAGATTTGGCTTGGAGTATATCAAGGTCTACCTTATTCTATCCATTAGAAATGTATTTATTATAAAGTGAAATAGAGGAGAGAAAATCAGCAGCCTCGGTTTGATGCAACAACAGCAATCAAGGGATCACATCAATAAACTTGGATTGGTCAGAGGAAAATAAATATGGCCACTCAAAGTCGAACTTTTTGTAGAGAACTGTCTTATGATGAATTTCATTATGGTATTATTTACTGAAATGCGTACTACTCATTTGTTTTTCATCCTTTAACGTTTTTGTTTTTAAATAATTCATATGCTTTGTAACATACCCAAAAAGTCGACCCATGAAACAAGGGAGATAATTACAAATAAAATCTTCAAAGTTATTTCCCTTACATCGTAGAATTATTTTTCTCTTTCTTGAGTTTCACGTAAAAGAATCGTTATTTACATCCCAGATTAATAATCCACTGCTTAATTAATCAAGTTAAAATGTTTTACTGACTAATTAGATCTATGAATTGAGTTCTACGTCGAATAAATATTGTGATTAATGCTATTTACTTAAAATAAAAAATAAATTAGTTATTCTCACTAAGTGCTTGACACATATATTCGTATGCACCAAATATCTGAGTTGCTGCTTGAAAAGGGCAAATTTTCAAGTTTTCATAGAAGTTTTCTATTTCTCAAAGTAGGTAAATTCACTACACGGAAAAGATTTTCGCAATTCAATCTTCCTGTCCCTCTACTCTTTATTTAGCTTTGTGTCATCTTCGTACAAAAAAATAGGTAAAAATTTGTTTCTAAGGTTATGTGAATATTTAAACGTTATAAAAAAATTCTGAAAACTGAACCAAATACATCAAAGATAACCCGAACTGCCTAAGTTCATTAGGTAGTATTTAAAATCAATATGGAAAGACCATAGCAGTGTTGAGATCATCGTGAAGACTAAAGAAAATGGTAACAATTTGAGGAGAATTGCTGACATTTTGTACCCAGCGATGTTTGTTGGATATAATAGCATTAAAAACAATAATCAATAAGAAACAATAACTGTCTATTTTTTCTTAGATGAGGTATTATGTACATTATTTACATTATTCGGACTATTGTCCTCATCTTTGTCACCAAAGATGAGAACAATAGTCCGAACGATATAAATAATGAAGAATCAATAATAAGAGTTAAAATAAATAAAAGAAAATGATGTTAATTCTTTTGAATTAAAAACGAGATTCTGTTAAACCGAGGACACATCCTTTCCGCCAGAGAAACAAACCAAATACTAAAACCTCGCTCGAGGACTGTCGCGTCCATAATGCCTGATGTATTGGGAACAGTCTCAAATATCATACTTTCCATGGTAGTATTGAGAACTGCTGACAAGCGTACCGAGAGGAGTTATCAGAATTTAATTTGAGAACCACTACTACAATGTTTTACAAGTTCACGTTCTAGCCTCCTTTTTGGTCTTTTGCTCGATTTTCACCCTTGCTTTAAAATCCGGCTCCCAAAGGCTTGATCCTTATCATCTGAGATTTTCTCACGAACGAGATGGCTGGAAAATATAAAAAGGAATTTGACCACTCTTGCTCTGACCATGGTGCCATAAAGTCGGAGGTGTGTGGAACGCTCACAACTTGTCGGACCCTTGTTTCCAAAAACCAGTTCCCAAAACTTTGATTCTTATCAGAGGTAAGAATATATTTTCTGACGAATGAGAGGGCCGCGAAAGTGTATAGCAAGTTTGGAGGGAAAAGTTCTCGACATTTCTGAGCCTTCTAATCTTGATAAATACGGAGAATATACGCTTCTTTGGCAGGGAGTCTATGCCATCGTTTTCACAATTGCTGTATATATACGCAATAAATCTCGAGTACATGGCATCGTCTGTATTAACATCAGGTCGGCGACAGTAACATCAGTCTTCTCCGGAACCTGTTTTAAGAAAGAAGTTTACATATTGGGTTATAAAGAAAGAACGTCAGCCCTCTTCTATTGTTACACCCCAAGCAGGAGTTTGAGTTTTTATTCTTCCGCCTTAAAGAGAGAATTGTCCGTTCTAAACTTTCAAACTGTTGTTGCTTTTATCGATTCTGTCACCTTTAACCATAACCTTTTCAAAGCAATAATAATAATAATAATAATAATAATAATAATAATAACATATTTCTAAGTCGCTTTAACTTTAACTTTAATTCTTTCATTTTTATTTTTTAAATTTTTTCTCTCCCCTTTTTTGTGGAATTACCCTCAAAATTAAAGACTGATATTCCACCTGGTAGTGGTCACTCCGACTTATACTAAGTTAAAACTAGTCTATACGCATATGCTACCCCACTGAATACAATACTCAGTTATGAACTCTTTAATCGTATATATATGAATATAATCCCCATCTGTGCTATCTCTTGGTTTGAACGTGTTCTCTGGTTTTCTTTCAATGTCGTCCTAGAGCTGGTAACTTGAACATAATTACCCCGTGGCGGTCAATGTTAAAACGCAAAATTCTACGAATTTCACTGATTAAGAATACATTTTCATACCGGATCGGTCGTCACCCGGTTCAACGAGGGCGACGTACCTCAGAAAGGAACCAGTCTGGGGCCGAAAAATCCGTCACGGGAATAAAATCTTCCAACAACGAAGAGACACTAGGTCACCAAACCAGGACTATTCCCAACATTGGTCCAAGTGTCTCAATGCCAAATCAATAAAAGAAAACGAACGAAATGGTCTCGCGAAGTGTATCTACATGTGATTACATCGTTCTTCACTGCACTCGAAAATCCAGCAAAGAACACCACGAATCAGAGATACTAAATATGGAGAACTATGGTAGGAAGTGATATAAGAACTCACCTCAACCCAAACATGCTTGCCAATGTCCGCAGAGACATTGTGCGAAACAAAAGACTCTCAAATGCATAAATAGATAAGATAAAATTAGATATAAGACAGAATACTGTAACCCATCACTCAAACTGTAAAGAGATGAAAGTAGAAATAAGTAATGTGACAGAGGATGGGGTAAAAACTAAAACAAATGAAATACGAAATAACCTCCCAGGAAATAAAATCGAAGAATCTACGTGTGACATAACCTGCAGCTATCCAGACGATGTCACTGAAGATAACTCCAACGACATTAAGTTAGAATTCCTTGAAAATCACAGAGCTGAAATCACCGAAGCGAAAATCCATGTCATCCAAGTACTCATCAGGGTAACACTCATACAATTATCTGACAGAGACCAGCTCACAAAAATTCATATGACGAAGTCCAATAAGCACATACAACGCTGCTCTGGAAATACTGTTAACGGATAAACCATTGGGAAATATTACAGAAGTTAACAAAGTCATATACGCAACAGCTTTAGCAGCTTCTTGGAAGCTTGGGGTCAAGACAATGAAAAAAATTAACAGACATAGTGAGCCAGCTTGGAAGGCAAAACTGATGTGAGAAATAAAGGAATCAGATGTGAGTTTTCTATATTAGATGAGCTCACTAGAAACCTAAATGTCTCCACCCGCAAATGCAAGAAGATCAAGCGGAGATATAGAATTAAATCCCTAATTGAAATTCCATCAATCAAAGGAAATGCTGAAACAGACATTTCTGTTAAAGGCACAGAGAAGAAGACGACATAATGGTTTTTCGACATGTATAGGTGCTTTTCCAATTTCCCTGTACAGGGAAATTGGAAAAGCACCTATACATGTCGAAAAACCATTATCTATTGACAATGTGCAGACATTTTGGGAGAATATTTGGAGCAGCCCAAAGGAATATAACCCAAATGCAAAATGGATCCAACTTGAAGAAGAAAGAATGCTGGGTACACCTCCGAAAGAGTAGGAAAATATAACCACAAATAATGTTAGGTAGGCTCTAAAGAAATCCCCAAAATGGAAATCCCCAGGAAATGACAAGGTGCCCAATTTCTGGCTCTATCATCTCTCGTCAATCCATAAAACCCTTTCAAAAACTCTATCAATGCTTATAAATAATCCCAATGAAATCCCGGAATGGATCGCTGAAGATGTTATATATCTCGTGTCAAAAACGAGTGAAACAGATCCCAAAAATTATAGCCCAATAATATGTCTCTCCACCACGTATAAGTTGATAACGTTTGTCCTGACGAACCCTACTTACTCTTTTTTCGAAGCAAACAACATTCTTCCACTGGAACAGAAGGGATGCAGGAGAGGTTCATATGGTTGCAAAGATCAACTACTGATAAACAAAATGATCCTGGAAAATTGCAGAGGACGATATAGAAATCTTAGAGCAGCATGGATTGATTATCGTAAAGCCTTTGATAGTATGCCACAGTTTTGGATCCTTAAGACTTTGGAAATGTACAAAGTCTCCCTGTGGTACTAAATTTCCTTAAGCACAGCATGGGAATGTGGAACACCACACGAAACCTAAATCACACAAAAAGCACTGCCATCTTCTAACCGTCTGAATATCCGACGTGGAATCTTTCAAGGAGACTCCTTCTCACCCCTTTTGTTTTGCCTCTCCTTGATCCCCCTTACAGTTGAATTAAACAACAGTAGCTATGGTTACAAACTAAATAAAAAAATCAATCACCTACTATACATGGATGATCTTAAACTCTTTGCCGAAGACGACAATGAGTTGAAGGGCTTCCTCAATATAGCAAAATGTTTCAGTGACGACAATTGTATGGAATGTTACGGATAAGATAAATGTGCGAAAGTAACATTCAAGAAAGGGAAAATTACAGAAACACCCTCAATATATTTAGACTTTGTTAAAAAATTGGGGAACTGGAACAAGATGAAGCCTCTAAGTACCTAGGAATTAGCGAAGAAAATGGTATATATACACAAATGAAAGAGAAGGTAAGAAAGGAGTACTACATGCGCGTGCTTCTGGTACTGAATACAGAGATGAATTCAAAAAACAGAATATCAGCCATAAACACCTTGGCTGTCCCTGTGGTTCAATACAACTTTAACATCCTTAACTGGACCATACCTGACATTAAGCGAATTGATGCCAAAATGAGAAAGCTTCTCACTTGCTACCGCATGTATCATCCCAAAGCTGATGTTGATCGTCTGTATGTGCCCATATCCGAAGGAGGCAGGGGATTAGTTCAACTAGAACTGTCCTACAAAACTACAACAATTAGCCTTCAAAGATACCTGGAAACTACAGAAGTCTGGATGATGATATGTGTCAAAGAACATGAAAGTAGTAAGTGTCTTTATTCCGTAATAAGGGGAGCCAACAAGTTCAAAATGGAGCTTCAGATCGGTGCAGAAAATACAAGTAAACCACAATACACTGACTGAAGCTGCAAAATACTTAAAAAAGAAAGCAAATGCAACCGACCAGATACAGAGACAATGGCAAGATAAACCATTCCATGGCCAATACTCGGCCCGTACCAAACAAGCTGATGTAGACAAATCCAGTACCCATCAGTGGCTACGTAGTGCAGGGTTAAAACCGAATGTTTTATCCTTGCTGCACAGGACCAATGCTTGTTAACTAGAAATTATCAAGCACACATACTAAAATATTGTGTTAGCCCAACATACAGATTATGTGATAAATATCCAGAAACAATTGATCATTTTGTATCAGGTTGCACGGTATTGACAGCCACTGAATACGGGAAGGAAACTGAAAGAAATTGATATGAACACCACCCAGACCCGGTTACGGAGATAGGACCTGTTACAATTCTATAGGACTACACAATACACACTGACAGAACAATCAAAGCCAACCGCCCAGACATTCTTATTAGAGACCACAAACAAAAAAGTGCCTCCTTATTGATATAGCAGTTCTAGCAGACTGCAATGTATCTTTGAAGATCTTCAAAAAGCTATCAAAATACAAAATACGAAATCTCAAAAATGTGGCACATGGGAACATCAACGATCCCTGTTGTTTGTAGTTGGAGCCCACGGATTGGTTGGATTCCTGGAAACCCATGCCTTAAAGAAATACAGAAAAAAATGTTCTCACGAGTACAGCTCACACATTACGAAGGGCTTTATCTATGTAAAATATGTGTGTCTTTTTTGTTTTTTTTTAGTTGGTCAGTGCAAAATGTCATGATGCTATTTCTAACCTTAGGTCCCAGAAATAAATGTGTACACACCAGAAATCAAAGGAAATAAAATAATAATAAAATATTTATTTTTGTTTCAGTTGAACAAACTGCTAAAATGTCAGCATCCAATCAGTGCCGAAGCAGGAAAAGCCGTACATGATGAACATTTGTTTATAATAACGCATCAAGGTAAGCGCTAAAATGTATGGATACAAAGGGTATATTTTTCTTTCGGATTTTAATGAGATTTAGGCTCAGTTGGGGGAGGAAGTAAATTGTTTCTCAATTTTCTTCGTGGAGAGGGAATTCTTACCTTGAAAATCAGCATTATATAGTCTGATTTTTTTTATCTGGTGTTTGTGGAAAATAAGTGATTATTTCATTGGCAAGGCAGACCCTTCCAATTTTTTCTTAAAAAACAAAAATCCCTCTTAATTATTCAACGTGGCGGCAAAGATTTTGGACACACATAACGAGAATTGTGTGTACCACCGTATGGGGATTTTTTCCCCTTAAATGAGAAGAGATTAAATACTTTCAGTTACAACCCTGATTTGAAAAACATTCGAACAGATAAATGTGAAGATCTTAGCAATTGTGTAGCTCTTGACCAATTAGAATCATATAAAGTACAGCAAAATAATGAATAACGGTGTCATTAAATTTAGTTTCTTTTTCTGTTCATAATATTTAATGTTAAAAATATTCTACGCGAAAGATAATGTGTTCATACGAATATTCGAAAGCCTACTTAGTTACATATTTTCAAATATAAACATTTTACTAAACATATTGCCTTCTTTCCAAAAGATACACCCACCCACCCACGCTCACAGAGAGAGCTAGAGAGATAGGGAGAAAGATAAAGAAAGAGAGAACATGTGAGTCTGTATGCAAACATACAAACCAATGCATTTGTTTGTATATGTGTGTGCATAAACCCCAAGCCAAATTGTACTTCGAGATAAAACTATTTATAATGAAAGATATTTTCTGCTTGTAAGTAGGTTAATAATACTAAAAAAGGAAAGGCAAAACTTTTTGATTGGTCAACACAAAACATTGTATTGATGAACACGTGTGTGGGTAAGCAGGTGAGAGAGAGAGAAAGAAAGAGAGAAAGAAAGAGAGAAAGAAAGAAAGAAATACTGAAGGGAGAGATAATAATGAAGAGATCAATTGTCGCCCGCAGTAAAGAAGCCCGTAATAACATCCTGGTACCAGTAGAAAAAGTAATGAAATGGACGCGAATTGTTGATGACTTATTAAAAAATATGGGCCTATCTTATCAGGAGTCGTTTTCTGAACCGGGAATGCACTCCAGATCCAAAGACCAGCTTTATGTAGATCTGTGTGTGTAAGTGTGTAGGGGAGGGGGCGATTGTACTTTTAAATAATATTTTATATTTTTCAAGAAATAAAAAATATTGATCATTTATTGATATTTTAATTGTTGTTCCCGAAAATTTACTAGTGATATTGAATTAAAGAACATCAAACCCGCACTCCTCACATACATATACGTGTGGTAGGTATCTGTGAGATCTAGTAATGTCCTCGGTTCAATTTCCCAAAATCATTATTTGAATGGCCAGACATCAGAATACTGATTTTGAATAGTGGAATGTATCGAGAATTTTTCAGCCCCCACTCATGTAAACATACACACACACGCGCACACACACATATATCTAAGGAAGTGATGGATTTTTATTTTATTAATCTGACAGATTTTATTATTTAAATGTTATTTTTAGTGGATACCCACATTTGAGTAGACGCTCCGTTTAATTATTAAGTAGTATATTTATTTATTTTCGTCTATCGGCCTGAATATTCGAGTGGACGGGTAGGGTTGGTGAGGCCCCGGCCAGTATCCATATAATGAGCAGTCAATGAGGAAGGGACGAGCATTGAGTGAGTCTGAAGTCGCAGGGCAGTGAACGTAAGGTTCTTTTTCTGTGGCTGGAAGTTAGGAAGATAGCAATTCACATTCTCGAAGCCGAAGAAAGACATTGCCGATTAAGTGAGAAATTTTTTTGTTTGCTATTTCCCAATCAGTGTCTTGAAAAGTATTTGTCGTTGTTCTTTGTAGAATTCAATTAATGAGACAAACCTGTGGGCATAGCGAGCCGGCTGTATATACACATACAGTCAAACTGTATCACTGCTTGTGCAGTAACGTGCGGAAAGGCATCGTAACAAATTAAAAGGCATTTCAATTTAGATATTCTCTCCTTTTAAAAAATATATTTTTAAAACCGAAAGAAAATATTTATAATTTACTAATGAATACTTTAATTTTGCTTTTTTAAATTTCAGTAATGATATTGAATTTAAATATTCCTTGTGCTTTTTAGTGTGTTTCGTGTGTGTGTGTGTGTGTGTGTGTGTATGTGTGTGTGTGTATGTGTGAGAGAGAGATTGAGTGAAACCATTTGTTTTATATTCAAAATAAAATACCATCTTGCAGAGTATCTTTCATTTTTCCTTTCAGCTTACGAACTTTGGTTCAAGCAAATTCTTTATGAAATTGATTCTGTGCGATCGCTTTTTTCCTCTTCGGTAAGTTTCCCGACGTTTCTCACTTATGTCATTACTATATACTATCGCATCTCTTCACTCAAGATTTTCACAAACGTTGACGAGCAAAAGTCACCTGAGATGATAGAATTTTTAAGAATCGGTTGTCACAATTTCTTTTTTTAATCTTCTATTTTAAATGAGAAATTTGATTATCATTTCAAAGATTGTTCTAAGATAATTGGTGACAGCAAGTAGAGGAAGGACAGAATGAAGTTCAGCGTGTTGTCAACACATATCGTGTGAATGGGATAATCATGGACTATTGTAAGAGAATATTCTTGTATTTGCAAACACTTCAGTGTTTGCACACGTACACATTACACAACATTGTCATGTTCAAGTAACTGTCATTTACGCCAGTGGGTTTTCCTTTTTGAAGTTACTGATCATTTACGCCAGTGGGTTTTCCTTTTTGAAGTTACTGATCATTTATATACTTTGCAGCATATGTCTAGGCCAACTTGGCGCGTGTTGAATAATGGGAATAATTTTCATATACAACTTTAAAAATCAAAATTTGGTGTTTATTATTCATATTCCTATCAAATCTTTTGTGATCTTTATGAATGAATATCTTGTTGGAGGCGTTTATAATTAAATTGATTAGTTATTCAAATAAAGCAAATTTTTTGGCCTGAAACTTGTAAATATATTGGTCTTTTAGAAAACAGCTTGGATTTATCTCAAGAGAGTAAGCAATTATTGAAAGTTTTAAAATGATACTTATGACAAATGTTAACAATTACTCCTCTTTATATTATGAAAATCTCAAATCTCTAAAATTGCATTCAATGTTTATTTTTTTAAAGATAAGCAGAACATTTTTTCTGATTAAAGTTTTGAAACAATAAAATCCAATTCAGAATAAAATTATCACATACATAAATTTACCTAAATTTTTAATTAAAATTTACACTTAAGATTTTGCCAAATTAATATTTGAAATTGCGAGCTAGACATAACAGGTAAGTCTAGGTCTTTGGCATCTTCAGTTGTTAACCGAAAAAAGATCTTTCCCAAATCAAACTAAACTTTCCTAATCCCTACTTGGCTTTGAAAAGGCATTTGTCCCAACCAAACTCTTAAAGGAATCATTAAACATTTGTTCCTCAATAGATGCTGATTTAAAAGTGTTAGTTGTTCTTAGGTAATTGGATGCTCGCTAAATGAACAAAGACAAAACTTTTAGCCAAACAGCTGATGTCATATCTGTTATGGTCCAGGTTCCTTGTACCACGATGATGGTCCAAGGTAGAACCAATGAAGAATAACTCGAACACAGGTATGGAATAACACAGATATATTACAAATAGAAATATGTACACAGAAGTAGAAAGTGTTAGTAATAATAATCAGGTTAGGTTAGAGAGAACTATGTTGTCTCGACCAGTATCACTATTCCAATGTCTTACAGTAATCGTCTGACGTGACTATGTCTCTGACTGACTCACACGATGTTTAACAACACGCCCATGTGTGTCGAATGTGGCACAAGGCCGGTTTAATGTGGGCCTTCCGAGCCCGTAGGCTCGGGCAAAAATTGCCCGTAGAACCCGTATAAAAGGGATCGGGGTGGTCAACCACCCCGAACGAGGCTCTACCCTTCGGCGGAGCCTCGTCCGAGTTCCTGTCTGCCCAAAGGCAGAGAGTTCCCCTCTGCCTCAGAGGCAGAGAGTTCGACCGGCTAGCTGAGACGTCCAAAAAGGACTGACTCACACGATGTTTATTAACACGCCCACGTGTGTTAAATGTGGCACAAGGCCGGTTTAATGTGGGCTTTCGAGCCCGTAGGCTCGGGCAAAAATTGCCCGTAGAACCCGTATAAACGGGATCGGGGTGGTCAACCACCTCGAACGAGGCTCTGCCCTACGGCGGAACCTCGTCCGAGTTCCTCTCTGCCCAAAGGCAGAGAGTTCCCCTCTGCCTCAGAGGCAGAGAGTTCGGCCGAATAGCTGAGACATCCAAAAAGGACTGAATCTCGCACTATGTTTAACAACACGCCCACGTGTGTCGAATGTGGCACAAGGCCGGTTTAATGTGGGCTTTCCGAGCCGTAGGCTCGGGCAAAAATTGCCCGTAGAACCCGTATAAACGGGATCGGGGTGGTCAACCACCTCGAACGAGGCTCTGAAAATGTTCAATTATTTCCAGTGGTATGTTTGAAAGATGCTGCATTTCCAAGTCAGTCGATATTTTGCCATGTCCATAAACAAACCTCAGGTGTGCGAAGGTTGAAAGGGTGATTACAGGTTCCTTGCTTTTGCCATGGCAAATTATTTGTTGCTGATTAACGAGTTTGTATTAAATTTCTCCAATCAACATATAAAAGGAATATTGTTATCAAGAAATTCTGTTATGATTTTTAGATGAATTATTTTTGTTATTGATTTTTTACATCTTGTGATGTAGTAGTGACATTTGAATAGGAATTGCTGAAATATTTTGCTGATAAATGATTTTATAAAACATTTACAATCCAAGAAACGCGACTTTCCCATAAAATCTTTTGAATGAAATGGAATCGTTTAAATTTTGGTACTTTACGTTCTTTTTAATACTGAATTGGAGTATTCACTTTCTCTTTACAGTGCGTCGACGGAGGCAAGACACTGCAAATTATCTGCCGCCTTAACCGGATAGTTTTAATTTTAAAGGTAAGTTTGATTTTGATTATAATATTAAAATATTTTCTATATTATTTTTTTTATTAGTTTTAATCTTTCTTATTCTTAGTAAAGTTAATTATAAATAATCGTATTATTCTTGTCAGTTGTCAAATGTTCGATTATCGTAGGAAGAATTTATTTCTTTATCCAGGAAAGATTAGTTGTTAAATGTTATGCGACAGGAAATGAACTGAAACATATTTTGCGTCCAGACAAGAAATGAAATATAGCAACGAAAAACCGATAAAAATATATGCTGTTTTCCCGGCTAGCCTAAAATGTCTCTCTCGAGAACTTTGTATCCCGTTTCCATAAACTTGTTTCTTAGGAATAGTTTTATAGTGGACATGATTATACAAAAATGTTTACAAAAAAACTTCTAAACGACTTCTAAAGATCACCAAATGCAAGACACGTTTTAGGAAGGCAGAAGAACATATCAGCCAAAATGCTGTCATGAAACTATTTTGAGAGATGAAGATGCGAGTTGAATAAGGCCTTGAAAGAGGGATGATAGCATACACAGGAGTTTCTGTGTAAACATTATACATATAGAAGATTTTCATGTTGCATATTTTAGTAATTCATCTGAAAACAAATACTGACAATGCCACTCGGTTATTTTTCCGAGTGATGCACACGGTATTCTAATTGAATGCTACACATTTCGTAAATATTCTAAATTTCTGATCATAAAGTTTAGTTTATAGCGTTTTTACTTTTAAATAATTGTCATTCTCTGCACGAAAACATGTAAGAAACAGCTAAAATACATGTTCCATATAATATTTTGTTATCTTGAGATAATTCTCTAAATAAAGAATAAATAAAATGCAAATAATAAATAATTTCTAGAAATGAAATGGTCGTCCTATTTTGTCAGGAAGGCCGGTTCCTCTCAACAAACGCCGACTCTTAAGAAATGTGTACCTATTTCAACAACAAAACAAATGAAATGTTTATATTGATGAAAATATTTTATTTAATCGTGTTTGTTTTCACTTGTAGATTATCGGTTAGTTTTAGTCAAAATATTTATAATGATTATACGTAAAACTATTTGCGTTACAAAAACAAGAAAGCAATACGCGTAATAATACAGTAATACAAAATATATATATAATATTTTATGTAATATATATTACAGTTAATTAGATACACGAGAAATGCGTAATAATTGGTTAATTTATTAAATAAGTTTGTATAAATTGCATGTAAACGTTTTGCAAATTTATATTAATTTTAATAAGTAAACTAAAGAGAGAAATCTTACACGAGATCTGATGAAATAGAAAACGTAAAAGAAGAAAAAAGTTTTTAAAAAACGATCCGAAAGGCCATTGCAGAAAAGCTGAAGAAAGTAAAACTATCCAAGGACGAATTGAAACCATTTGAAAAATCAACAAGAATACCGAAGAAGATGATGTCACTTGTTCTCTAACGATGACTAGCAAATATCTCTAGCAAGAAGATACAAATAATAGTGCTATTACTAGTTATAATAAGCGAATAAATATTTTTATAAAGATGAAACTAAATTTAAACACACATAGATAAGCAACTAAAAAGTGAAAGAAAAACTGCAGAAAACATTTGTAGGTAATGAATGTAATAATCAATATTTGACTGATGAACACGCGAATGAAGATTACAATCGAGCATGTTCTTCGGAGTTACCTTATACGGCTTGCATCTGTCTGATGTTTTTATTTTCTTTGCATATTTAAAGTAAAACGACATAAAGTGTTAGCCGCAATTTGATATCTTCTGCCAACTACGAAATGGGGAAACAACTCCTCGACAAAGTCTCGAAGTCAAAAAGTTTGATTGGTCAAAATGTTAGTTGTTTTCAGCAGTCAGTATAAGTCACGTGACACTCCGCATCAAAACAGATGCAAGCAGCAACTTTAACGGACATAACAGTAGCAGTTGCTTTAGTTCTCAGTTAAAAATAGTAATTTATTTCATTCCGATCGCAATGACAATATTTACTTTCTATCAGGAGGGGAAATTCAGATACGTTTGCAGTTTCCTGGAATTTAATGTTAGTCTTCACTTTCACTTTGTTTTCGTTTGGTTGATAACAGCCATTCACACAAGAACGCTGACGCACACGGGTGACAAGCGAGGCGACCTTCTTGAACGGACAGTTGACTACTGACCTTGTTTCAAACATCACATGATTATCGCGATGACCTAAATTTTAACTGCAAGCCTTTGAGAAGAGGCATTTTAAATCGGCAAACAAACTGAAGTCACTGATAGTGATATCAACCAATTTATTGAACACGAGTAGTTATTTTTAAACTCGTGTGCGCTATGACTTCAGTTTTAAAACGAGACTTTTCTATATCAAGTAACGTCATATGTAATATCAGATCCGACATTACACAATCGTCAAAAAAATAAATTTATATGAAATTAGAAACTCGACATCCGATAGAAAAGTTTATTTCGGAGAAGTAACAAACAAATCTGCTAGACGTCGAGTTGATCATACGATTCGTCATTCTAAAAATTAACCTTTACATAAGCAACGAAAAACCTTTAGAAATGGCTGGACATTACGAGGAGAACTCATGGATCTTTCTGCAAGATTCAAGTTCAGTTCTTTACAGATCGAAGGGTCATTGTTGTTTGTGTGTGATTGCCGTCATCGGTTCATTGATTGGCGGCTTAGTAATGGCCATTGGGACGTGCATCTTACTCAACTATTCAATGTTGGATTCCAGTAATGTACCCGACAATTTGATGTATTACAAATATTCTCCGTTAATCGGATTCACCCTTTCTTGTTTTGGTTTGTTTTGCCTTGTTGTTGCAGTCACAATCGGAATTTTGGTTTTGTTCTTGGAAAAACCCGACAGCAGCCAAGAAGACAGTTTTCAATATATTAGAATTCCTACTGAAGACTTGGAAAACTCCATTACACCCTCGGAATAAATTACAAGGAACTAAAATCAGTAAAACATCGAAATTCTGTTACTCTGCAAAACACATTCTGACCGGTGCTTGTGGAACTGACAGCCAACAGTGATTTTATTTACTTCTCAACGCTTCTGTGTATTCTTCTGATACCGGTGTTTATTCTTTGCTAGAAATGAAACTGGAAATTTTAACCAAACTGAATGTATTACTTTTTGCTTGTGAAATACTGAAGACTCTTAAAACAACAGGAAATTTATATGTGAAAAAATTTAGAGAATTTGGAAAATGTTGCGAAAGTTTTCCGAATTTGATTTAGAATTTCTGGAATACAATGACTCTCACCGGATATTTTACTTGATCTCAATTATCTGCTGTTCAACTTATAGATAAGCGAATATTTTTGCATGAAAATGAAGACGAAAAAAAAAAAAAAAAAGAAAAAGAAAAAGGAAAATTAATTTTGGAACAACAACCTTTCTGTCAACAGCTGAGTACTCACTGACTGATCTATACCTGCTAATACTCAAACCAAATCATATGTAGAAGCATAAAAGTATTGAATCAATAAGTTCGTAGCATGGCACAGTGGAATTTTTATCTGAAAATTTCACTTGATCTATGGAGATGTGTCCAGTTAAGTGACAAGCAATGAGATTATGTTGAAAAATAAATAGTTTTGTATAAAATAAAGGTTTTGTTTACAATTAGAATGGATGTATCAACGCATGTAACGTGTGTATCAACGCCAAGAGTGTATTTGTAAGTTTTTTGTTTGTAACGTATTTTTGCTTTACTCGTGCTATCTTCCTTGTAATGGTGATGCTGGGTGGCAGTGTCCTTGATCTGACAATGGCAAGATATTTATGAAGGGAAATAAAAAAATAAGTGCGAATAATAATATGAAAATAAGTATAAATATATTTTTATATTTTACAGAAATTTCACGTACATTTTATCAGTTCTTTATTCAATTAAAAAAAAATGTTTTATTTTTCCACGGTTTCATTACTTTGATCTTTTGACTACAGATGTTGATATTGTGTCGGCTATCAAATCTCAATAAAACAAAATGGCATTGTTTCTTCGTTCTGAGGTTCAAATATTTTCTCCCAATCAGCTTACAAAAGGTATTTATTTTTGTTACACTATCATGAAATTATTTTATAACGAACAAAATGAAAGAAAAATAATTTTGGTCAGAATCTAGTGATAAAAACAAGGATGAGAATGTAAGTAAAAACTTCGTGGATTAAAGACAACGCCTTATTTCGGCATTGCAGACAATATTTTATTTTGCATGTTTCTATGAATTTAATTACTTTCTATACGTGCATTTAAAGAAATTGTTACGTATTTCTTAAGTCATTAAAGTTATATTACGACTTTGTATTCGATTAAGTATTGTATCAATGTGTAGCAAACTATTGTCCAATTGGTAGTGTACTGATTTCGAACCTCAATGTGTGCCCTTAACCTGTTGGCTTTGTGTCGTATTATGTAAAGCTTACTAAATATAAAATAATAACTTAACGTAATTTAGTCTAGCAGAAGGCTAAAATAGTGGGGCACTTATGACAATGACCCTAGTGAACTGAACTGCGTTACACACTTGCGAACCAGATTGGCGTCTACTACTTAAAGCTTATTTCATTCTAGCACATGGCCACGTTTATGGAAGCCCCCGCTAGAATCGAATGTATTCAACCAGAATGGTCTACTTGACTAGCTATATATTATCACTAAATCAGGTTCGTTAATATCAAATGACAATAAAAACAATGACAACACCATTATTAATAGTCATCACTGATATATTTATTTGGGAGTGTTTCGCTGTTCTAAAATTAAGCATTGAAATGAAGTTGATGATTTTCGAACTTTGGCAAATTAAATTGTTTTATGGGTGTCTAAGCTTGAACTAGGTCAAACGGTTTGAAAGTAAAAGAGAGGGTATTGTTTCTTTCTTGCTCTTGTAAATTTATGAATAATTAGAATTGTAATAAATTTGTTTTTACTGGCGATTTTTGTATTCTACGAATAGATATATTACAGCTTCAAAGGTAGAAAGTCGTAAAAGAACATGTAAAAATAAACTCTTCTTTTCTCTGTCTCTGTCTGTCTGCCACCTCTCTCTGTTTCGATATATATATATATGTTTCATGCATAACGCAATCTTCTGGTGCGGGGTAGAGACTGATAATGTAACGGTCAGTCTCTACCAAGCACCAGAAGATTGCGTTATGCATGAAACTCCGAGTCGTGCATATATATATATATATATATATATAATCCCCGACTGACGCCAATTCAGTCGGGTTTATATATATATATATATATATATATGTAAATGCACACTGACCGTTAGAACGTTATGAAATGTTCTAACGCCCAGTGGGTATTTCCCAGCTGAAGATTGCATGTTTGTATTAAACTCTGAGTCGTGCTATCGACGTTGGGTATTATGTATATTCACTAATATATACTTAATAGCGCTGTTATATAACATTGAGCACTGTTTTTATAACACTTGAGAAAGAAATGTATATATACGTTCAAGAATATGTGCGTATACGTATGTTTTTTTACCATACCCATATCTATCTATCTATGGGTTTTTTAGGTGTTTTAATTTTTTAGTTCTCTCTCTCTCTCTCTCTCTATATATATATATATTAATAAATATACATATCACTCACCGCTACCACAACTCATGCATGACGATATATTATATATTCAATTCATACTCAGCATCTGAGTATGAATTTAATTAGAATATATTGATATAATATAATCGGACTCGCGGTTATGGATAATATGTATATTAATATATACTTAATAGCTCTGTTATATTACATTAAGCACTGTTTTATTAACATCAGCACTATAGGTGCGTTATATATATAAGTATATGATTGGTGCATACGGAATAAATTCCAATAACCAAAAATACTATTCTTAAAAGAGTGCTCAATACAGAGTAGAGCAAATATAATTATTTATTCGAAAATTATAACATAAAATTTTTATAAAATCACTAAAAAAATAGCCATTTTGTTTCAACAGAGTCAACTATATGTAGTGATTCAACAAAAAGCAATGATTAATAATATTATTGTCCAATAATATTTCCATCGATTGATTTTTTTGTAGAAAATAGCTCAATGTTACTGACGGTGGGATTAGAATATTTCATGACCACAAATAAAGAGAGCTTCCAAAGAGGATCGAGCTCATTACAGTAGTAATGGCAAAGCTCGGTTTATTTACTTCTGTTTCATGGCAAACTCTCCTTCACACATAAGTTTGTCATTATTTAATTATTATCTTTTCAATTTTCAGCTTCTTGTGGACCAGTTTATGATCCTGGAAACCATGACACCATTGGATTTTATTGATTTCAGGTAAAAAAAAAACAAACTCCTAATCTTATCCTAATTTCTAATGCTTTAATTTAGAATTTTTTATATGTTATTGTTTTAAAGTACCTATACGAGCGTAACTTAATGCATATTTTAGGCTTTGAATATTACATTACACATGATTAATTTCGATTTACTTGCTAGAGAATCTGTAGTTGCCTCCCTTACATTGTGAAACTGGCTTTCTATTTTGGATTGATTCAAAAATAATGTTGTTAATATTTCAGTCGTTTTAGAAATAATTTGAATAATACACGCACGCACTCTAATGAGAGTGAGAGAAAGAGTGGGAGAAAGAGAGGGGGAAACAGAGAGGGGAAAGGGAGGGGAAGGAAGAGGGGGAATAGCAGTGTTGTTTTAACTTTTACATAAATATGCAAGTTACATCGCAATAATTATTAAAAGTTCAGTTGTTAGTAAAGATGGGACATATTTAAATCTATGAAGAGATTTGTCAAGTTTTTCAGCGTGGAGCAGGATTTTTTTTTGTTCACAAAAATCAACTATTTCTTTATTTTCTTGTATTTAATCTGAATTTTTACATTCAGTTCATAAATGAAAAAATAAATAAAAACAATTAAAGAAGAAAATAATTTTAAAATATTCAGATATTTATAATTTATATAAAGTTGTCGTCACTGCTGCTTTTCAATTTGCAAAGTGTAAAACTGATTTAAAAATTAAACTTTAAATCGATTTTAAAAAATAATAGACTTCTATTAATGAAAACCAAAAGCTAAACATAACGGAGTTATTTCCCTTTCATTACAAATTACAATCATTAAAAGAAAAATAATTTCAATTAACTCACACTTCACAAATTTGATGTCGCTATTGATATCTACATACACTTGCACAGAATTTATATATGAATATTATATTTACTAGAAGTTAATGAACATAGATAAAAAAAATGTGAAATCGTATCTAAACACACGCACACACACACACACATACACACACACGCGCGCGAGTCTAAAAGAAACTCATTTTTTTTAATACTCTGTTATTTTCATTTTATACATTTCACAAGTATTTTTATCTTTCTCTGTCACAGTGACTCTCTCCAAGACGATTATTCACGTATGAGTAGTTCCATAATAATTTTCCAATCCTGTGATCTTTATATACTTATTTTACCCACAAGGTCAACTTTTAATAACATGCATGTTTTCATTAATTATTCTTTACTTTCAACATGAAAAATGAATTTTTTCATTGAGGATAAAAGGAGGAAAATTGAAGTAATTTTGAAAGAAGTTTTCTTGGTTTTTCGCAATCATAATTGATCAGATTCTGTTAGAGCAGATAAAGGTGGACATCTTATAACTGAATTCGACATATCAAAAGTATTTTCGCTTTTTAATCAATGGGAATCTCTTGAGAATTTCCGATTCTCTTTTGAAGCTTATGTAATGATTGCCTATGACATCTTTCGATGTCCCTAGCTTATTCTGAAGGCCGAGTTGCCGTTTTAAAGCATTATAAGCAACAACTGCTAACCGTTTACTTAGTTTCAAGTGATAAATTACCAAACTTAAAAATCTTAAACCATTTTTATAAGCAGTAATGTCAGACTTTGGTTTGTTTCATTTTCCTCAATTTTTAAAATTCTGCAAACAGCTTTCAGACTCTTTAAAATAATGCCTGAAATTTACCAGAATCTGAATACATCTGCCATTACATTCTTTGAAACAAAAAGTAAAGTTGAACAACAACATGGACAACAACAGCAGAGAATAGCATGATTTAAGAATAGAAAACACAGTGTTTGACAATATTCAGCAATACTTCTTCAAGTTATGTTTAAAAGTCATATACAAATATAAAAAAATTACAAAAAAGTCGATGACAATGATGACAACGACTACTATTACGAAGAGAGCGCGACAACAACAAAATGGAATCGTATATAATCTTTAGATACACATATATGGAATAAAATGTATAAAATGCAAATAATTTTAGTGCACAATGATATTAATATTAATCGCATTGTTTTTCCAACGGATGGATATTACCGTTTTTTAAGTAAATCTTTTTTTTAAGTGGATAAATATTTTCTCACGAAAAACGTGCAGTCGTAAATTGTATTTATACAGAGAAAAATATGTGATTTATTTGTAAAAATATTTTATTCTGCATTACGACGACTTCCATGTTTGAAACTATTTTCATTTGTGTCAATTCGATTTTATCAAAGAGAAAAAATAAATTTGAAAGATTAAGAAAAATCATCGGACTATAGCCGACGAAATAAAAACAAATTGTTTTCATCCATAAAAAAATATCACAACCACAAGGAATAAAGCATTTCTATTGAAGACATTTTTCGAACTGGAGGTGAAGGAAGTCATCTGTAAATAGCATCCGGGAAATTAAGCATAAATTGAAGTATTTAAAAAAAAAAAGAAGAAGAGTTGTATGTATTTATCCGTTTTTATAAACTACCATATCATTATCCCAAATTATCATATGAAAATGTTAAAAATTAAAATATTTAAAATGCAGTCATATCGAATTTATTTCCTGGCTCAGACATTTGATAAATATGAACGTAAAATACTTTTCTGTGTATTGTTACCTTTTTACCATTTATAAAACCGGGATCTGGTCAACGATATTATCAATAGATATAATTTCATAATCGGTTTAATCTTGTAGACACATAAACCTGAAGTAGTATTTCAATATGTTGATATACTTTAGATTTCCTTTATAAAAAAAAAACTCATTATATTATTATCCCTCCAGCAAATTTATCTTCCTAGATCCCAGCTTAAAACCAAGATTTCGAAATCTTATTTTTAGACACCCCTACTTAGCGTAGCACAATCTTCCTAACTAATTTCTTTGTATTTGGTCTGGTGTTGTGCGAATCCAATCTTAGTAAATATCGAGGAGTACGTCTATAGAATTTCAAGACTAAAAAGAAGAGACATATCCAAATATGGAAAGCCTGATTTTCAGTCAGTCACGTGAATAGAAGTTCATAAATGTTAATGCAAACATTCTTGGGTTCATCTTGCCAACTTTTAAAGTTTCTTGCAAAAAATGACCAGATTTGATGAACAAAAATTGAGTGGCAGAGTGGTTATTAATCCGTTAACATTTGAGGTGAAAATTATTTTCTTGGGCGACTTTTTCAGAATTCACTTTCGAAAGCGCTCTACGAACATATTTGCTTATTTGGCCATTGTTTGATTTCTTTTTTTTCATCATTTTCAGTTTTTTTTCATTTGTCAGTTGTTGTCGATTCTTGACCAAAATGAAGACGTGAAAAAAAAAAAAGAAAAAAAAAGTAAAGCATGATCCCAGAAAAATGAAAGATCATCCTTTGATAATTGATTTTCACTGTAAAAATATAAATTATCTGAAAGTATATATGAACAAGTCAAAACGTCTATAAAAATGATATTATAAACAAGCGAATTTGTTGAATACGAATTGATTGCATCAATTTTGTTTTGCTGATATTGAAAATGCTAAGATTTTAAATATTTTTGACATTTAAATTCTTTTTATCTTTCTTCTTCGTTCTTCTTCTTCTTTCGATTCTTCGTGGGAAGGGCCAGTGTCACCAGGCGCCTAAACGTACAGTATGCACACTTTTTCCTTTTACACATTTCTTAGTGTTGTGTGTGTGTTTCTTTTGCCGTTATTAAACAACAACCTTCACATTATTATTGAAAATGGTTGACAAGTGGCAATTCACCGTTTATTTCAACGGCACGCATTTACACACGGGCACACAAACACATGCAGAGCAGGCTGCTTATTATAAAGTTCGTCTTGCTAGGGCATTCAGACTAATTTAAAGCGTTTTTTTTATTAGTTGTAAGATACGAGGTCCAAGAGTCACTTAAAGTAGAATGAGGTTGTACAATAGGCACCTCCACTTGGTCGCATAAAAAACAACATAGCAAGAAGCCAAACTCAATAAAAACAAAGTTTTGTCATCAAAATGTTTGTTATTATTAAGAGGAAAGACCAAAGAAATTTTTGAATTATATTTTTAAAATTTTTATTCATTTGTAGTACGTTGTAAATTTTGGTTAAAAATCTTTTTTTTTTTTTACGTCAGCGGTGGACCAAAGATAAAGTTTAGTTTTTTTTTTTCGGTGAAAAACACATTAATTTTGAAATTCTTGCAAAATTCAAATAATTATTGGATTTTAATGAAACTTTCAGAACATATTCAAAAATGAATGAAATTATTTTTGAAATTTTTCTTTTGAAAAAATCTTGGTAAAAAATTTTTTTTACATATTTGCCACACTCACTTAATTTCATGAAATTTTGAGAAATTAAATTTTTAAGGGGGTATATTTTTTTAGTTAGAAACAGGACCCTTTGGAGAAAGTAAATCATTTTTTTTTTATAAAACATTTACCCGTTTAATCGAAAATCTACTTTGAATTGTAAAATAAATAATGCAATAAAACGATGACATTTAATTAGAAAAGCTTTTAATTGCTTTTGTAAATAAATTATATTAATATTATTATAGTATTTACATTAGTCGGACTATTGTCCTCATCTTTGTCGCCATATTTGTCACAACGTTTCGGCCGTTGTACGCTCCGGCCTTCTTCAGGTGGTTGGAATTTCGAATCGAACCCTTTATTTCGATCACTGGGGTAGACTGTTCTAGTTCCACGAGCCATGTTTGATGGATGTCAGTTATCAGTTATCTCCTGGTAATTTTCCCTCTGAAAGTTCTCCACTGCCTGAATCGGGTATTGAACTCACACTCTTTGGGTCTGTCACTGGATCTAACCAACGCCTTTATCCACTGTACCATGTGTCCTTGAGGACATCTGGGTATGAATTTCTGAGTATTATAAACCTCATTTTTCAGCATCATTTTTTACCAGTACTCATATTGCAATTTTGCTGTTATAATATCATGTTTTTACCAGATCTCATATTCCAACTTTTTGTTATCATTGCTGTTCTCTGGCACTCCTTATTACTAGTTCCCATATTGTATTTATTTCTATGCTTGGCCGACTCAGGAGATTTTTGTGGCCTAGCATATGTGCTGATTCCTTAAGTTTACGAATTTTCCAATAAATACAATATGGGAACCAGTAATAAGGAGTGCCAGAGAACAGCAATGATAACAAAAAGTTGCAATATGAGATCTGGTAAAATATGAATTGATAACAGTACAATTGCAATATGAGTACTGGTTAAAAACGGTTGCTGAAAAATTAGGTTTATAATACTCAGAAATTCATACCTAGATGTCCTCAAGGACACATGGTACAGTGGATAAAGGCGTTGGTTAGATCCAGTGACAGACCCAAAGAGTGTGAGTTCAATACCCGGTTCAGGCAGTGGAGAACTTTCAGAGGGAAAATTACCAGGAGATAACTGATAACTGACATCCATCAAACATGGCTCGTGGAACTAGAACAGTCTACCCCAGTGATCGAAATAAAGGGTTCGATTCGAAATTCCAACCACCTGAAGAAGGCCGGAGCGTACAACGGCCGAAACGTTGTGACAAATATGGCGACAAAGATGAGGACAATAGTCCGACTAATGTAAATACTGTACATAATACCTCATCTCAGAAATATAGACAGACTCTAATATTATTATTGTCTGAAAAAATAAAATTTTTCGATGGATAATGAATTTTTACAAGAACTTTTTCATTTTTTAAAAAATTTAATTATAATAATATAATACTTCAAAAATCGTTAAAAATTCTTCATTGCTTTCAAGACGGCGGCTTGGTGAAAAGTACATTTACGATTCAAAATTTGAAAAGCTCATAACAGTCGTTTGTACCCGAATATTTTTTTTCTAAATTTATAAATAATTTTTAGTGAAAAGAAACATTCCTAATTTCTACCTATGGGAATCTATACATGACATAATCCTTAAAAAGGTCACGTGATTTAAGTGTCATCTGACGCACTGCAATTATTTCACTTTTAATTCAGTTCTGTTTCATCATTTTCTTCATTGCTATTTCACTAAATATTTTTATTTTATGTATTTTTTTTAGTTTGGGTCATACTTCAATTAATTATTTTTTTGTTTAAGGTAGTAAAGAACCTAGAGACGCAATGCAAATTTCATAAAGCTTCTTGTAAACCTAACTAAAAGTCAATAAAATATTAAATAATTGCTGAAAATATGTAAATTTGTAAAAATTACTAGGTAGTTAAAAAAAAAAAAAAAAAAATTCGTATACTTTGATTTCACAAATTTGTCATTTCTGCTCATCCATAAGAGCTGTCATCACCTTGAGAGCTTCTCCCATAAATCAATAAAGATCAAAGAAAGAAGGTACCCATCGTTAAGAAATGCTTGTATACTGTTTTTTATGCTATAAGTAAGTAATATTTATTTCAAATCAGATTAATTTAATTTTAATTTTCTAATTTTATTCAAATAACGCGTCACAAATCTATAATTTAATTTTGAATGATTTTTAAAACCGATAAATTTGTTTGTTTACAAATTTCTTGAAAAAAATTGCGCTTTTAAAATTTTTAAAAAAAAATCGAGCAATTATTTGACATTCCAATTTTTGTAATTTCTGAAATACACCAGAATATTTTACTTAATGGAAATAATAAATTTAATCTTAACTTTCAATTAAGGCTAAAATGAAATCTTTAAGAATCCTTTTTCATTTTAAAAATTTAATTTTAAAACTTAGGTATCGAAAATTCAATGGAGGTGCCTATGTATGAACGTAAGATGAAGAGGAGGAGGTAAGAAGAAAGTATGATCAGGACATGAAGGAAAGGTAATTGATTTGTAGAGGTTAAGAATGTAGTGATCAGGGAAGGATCATTTCAGGATTCTGCTCCACAAAGCTGTGGCTCTCGGGAACAATCTGCCCGAATGGAACTTCTTTCTAAATAAGGCAATACGAAGGAAATGGAGATGTTTCGTCCCAATGGATTTGTCATGTCTGAATTGGTGGAACTAATGAATATAGCTCGTCAGAAAATTTGCCACAGAAATAACAACAGAGTAGTGAGATGTTTCGTCTAGCTTGGTTTGAACTCTAGCTCTGGTGGGAAATAAACTACTACACTAATAGTCTCACACACGGGGTTCTCCCTCATCCCCACATAAAAAGCAAGCTTTGTTGATTAGCGCTGGTTATTGATTAGTAATTAATGAACGCCATTCAAAATAAAGAATAATCATATAAATCATCGGTTTTCGGCTAAGTTTTGGTTATTTTAATTTTTCGAAGATATATTAATCCATTAGTAGATTCAACCTCAACTAAAAAATATTTTAATTGTACAAGCTGTCCACTTAAAAATGTAAAAGGTTTGTTAATAATTCATGCTTGAAAGTGATTGGTCCATTTATATAAAATAAGATGAATGTTATAATCAACATCAATTAACATTTCTCTTGAATTTAATAAGGTTCAACTGAACAAAAATGTCTCACCTTCTAACTTTGTAAGAGATTTTAAAGAATTCAAATAAAGCGTCATTTAAATATAAACATTTAATAATTTCCTTTCTAAACTTTATTCCAGTATTTATTCGTTATTACCAAAGAACCAGAGATAGATGACGTTTTTGTCAAGTTAGTCTTGCTTGGCCATTACAGATATAATTCGTTATTTTCTCTTGCTGTGGCACAAAACTCTTAATCCCAAATGCGATAAAAAATTTGAACAATCTTTGGCGAGGAGGATTCTTTGTGTATTGATCAACGAAGATATGTTGCTTTTTAACGAATTGAAAAAGAAGTCACATTACCCAAACTTTATCGAATATATTTTGTTTGTTTTTGACGAATGATTTTATTCTTTTGTAAATCTCGTCAAAATTAAATGTTTATCACGTAAAGAAGATTCTAATTTCAAATCTTTGCAGTAATATACTCTTGCCTCAATAATCACTTCTAGCCATTTTTTTTGCCAGCAGAATAATTATAAATTGGGGTTCGGGGAGCTGCCCTCTATAGAGTAACTTCCAACTAACTAAAATTGTTAGGGTCCAAAGAATGTCTTAATGTTTGTAGCTTGTGAAAGGTAACTACGTGATTGTTTTGGGTCATTGTCTATGTAAAAATAATTATAAGTTAGTAATCATAATGAATATAATGATTTTCGTATTTTTTTCGTTTCTGATTTAATACTTGTTAGAATATCTATCACCTGTTATTCTTTATCATGATATTATGAATATTGACAGTAAAGCGATTGGATAGACATTTAATAAGATTAGTCTCTAATCCATGGCTCGTGGAACTAGAACAGTCTACCCCAGTGATCGAAATAAAGTGTTCGGTTCGAAATTCCAACCACCTGAAGAAGGCCGGAGCGTACAACGGCCGAAACGTTGTGACAAATATGGCGACAAAGATGAGGACAATAGTCCGACTAATGTAAATACTGTTAATAAGATTAATTGAATTTAGCACGGGGTCACATGTATGGAGTAATAAGTGAGAACTGAACTCAAAGCACTGGAAATGATAGGAAAGGCTAATTTGTTAATCATGACTCTGCAGCAAAAAGCAAAATAAATATTTTGTAAGCTTAGCCAAGTCTGGCACCTCGTCTAATTATGGGGAGGGATACTCAGTGAGAACCTCTCTGTAGCATGCAACCGTATTTACCTGATTTTTTCCTTTTTTAATTGCTGGAGACAGTTCCAAAGAAAATACCAGTGGTTTATTGTCAATTATCAACTTTAAAATATACATATGGTCGTTAGAATTAAGGTAAACATGTTCTCCTCTAAATAGTCAGTATTACTGGAAAGTAAAAATGGTGGCATTTCTATCACGCTTTATTGTTCGCTTTTAACTGTGGGTTGGAACTTTGTAAAGGTATATCGACGAGTAAGACAGCTTCAGTTCTCGGTTTTATTCTAATGCGAAAACGTTTTTGAATGTTGCATTTATTTGATCATTTTTTTGGCATCTGGAACCATAGTTCGTCGCCAGTTGACTTGAATGCGAAAGGTGTTTGAAGTCGTTTTTCTGAGCCGAGATGGTTTATGTTAGGGTTAGGTTAGATTGATAACTGTAAAAAGATGGAATATAAAACTGAAAACTCTGGTGACATAAAGGAGACATTCTTTCTTAAAAAAATGGAACAATTCGAAAATGCCTATGAATACTTTCAATTTCAGTAAGAATATCCTTTTGTAGCCAAATTTCAATAGAACAAAAACTGTTCACTTAGTTGATTCTCAGACTATGCCTTTCTCTCCAGTACGACGATTGTCACCATTCCATTCAACGTTCTAACCGTACGTGTGTTTCAATTGATCAGTTTTATATTGAGAATAGTTGTCGACAAAAAATATAATTTGCCAAAGAAATAATATTAAAATATAAAGACAATCTACCGTTGGAACCTTTCATATCTGATGCACCAACTGAAAAGATGAGGATATTAGTCTGAATAACTCGCATATTAAGTTAAAAGTGTTAGTGTTAAAAAAAACACATTTAATTTGGTTACATTTATGAACTAGAATGTATCTCATATTGACGAAAATGTTCTTTTTTTCCGAAATTTATTGTTTCTTTTTATCTTTTAGGGGTTATCTTTCATCAGCGTCAGGCTTTCAAAGTTTGCAGTTTCGATTAATAGAAAATAAGCTTGGAGTCAAAGAGGTATGTTTACATTTTGAAAAATGGCGTGGAGAGGAGAAGAAATATATAAACTTTAAAACTAAACCAAGTATTTCAGTTATTGTCCTTTTATTTTTTAATTAAGCACAAGTTATTTGTGTGTTTTATATACACACACCAATAAATTCGATTTGTTAGAACATTATTAAAACTCGAATCTTCGAAATGCGTTTCCACGCTGATTTATTACTCCTAGGGAAATTTAAATATAGTTTTTTGAGTTACGGCGCCCAAAAAGTCATTAAGGGCGATAGAAATATGACTTTGTTTTGTTAAAACAAGAAAATTACTAACATTTTAGATGTAAAAATACAGTAAATAAATCTGTCTCAATGCATTCTTTATTTACTAAGTTTGGCATTCCTAATGAGAACCAAACTGCCTACACAAACAAGCCAGCAAACTAATTTACTAACAACCACTTTAGGGTGAGGCTTTCGAAAATTATGCCCGCATAAATATATTCAAACATTTCTTTAATCGTTTGTTCACTTAATTAGAAGATCAATAAGAATCTGTTTTGTGTTTGTTTTTATTTATACGACATATGCATAATGTATTTTTAGAAGTATTTATGAATAATACGAGTTGTTAAATTTTTATTCCTAATCAGTTTGTTTTCATTTCAGAGCAATCGAGTCAAGTACAACCAACAGCATTACCTGAAGGTTTTCAATGATGAAGAATCTGTGCAAAAACTGCAAGATTCATTAAACAGTCCTTCGCTCTTCAAGTTGGTCGAGGTAAGAACATTAACGAATACAAACAGTATCAGAAGCTGAGCTTAAAAGCAATTCGGTAACATTCAATATAAAAAGAAATGTTTCAAAGTTTATAATAGCGAAATTTATTCAGCTTAAACAACATTTTTGTACAGGTGTATTTGTTGTAGGCTTGCGTTAAAGCAAATACTTTGTTAAAATCAAACTCTGTCCCGACGTTGTTTCTTCCTTCCCAAATCGCTAATATTTATTCATCTCTCTTTTTACATTGAAATATTTTCCATGTGTTCCCCTCTCTGGGGACATGTGAATAAGAATCAAAAGTGTAGGAAATATTTTTTATACCAAACAAATTTAAGTAAATCAAATAAACAGACCAAAATTTAATAAAACGATTGCTTTTTTGTGGGTGTGGTGCAACTATTTCTTTCTTTTCATTACAAGTGTCTCATTAATTTATCTTTGTGACAAACGAAGACACACTTAAATAATAAATGTCAATATCAACGAATCAGTATCTATTTTTTTTTAAATCATTAGAAAATAAAAATATTTCTGGGAAGCTGCCATATTATGTTACATTGGCGTTTCGCCTTTTTAATATATTTCCACTGGAAGTAATGAATGAAACTTTTCCTACTTTTTCTTCAGAGTTGGTTGGAACGCACCCCAGGCTTAGAGAAGAATGGATTTAACTTTTGGAAGAAATATGAAGAAGCCGTTGATTGTTGGTTGGAAGAGTCTATCCGGAAACCTGCTCAGGTCTCCCTTCTCTTTATTTTCTTCTCTTACATCGAAGAAAAGTAATCGTGTGTCACTTGGGAATAATTAGAAAACGGTTTCATGGAATTCGGTCAGCATTTTCTTTACAGTGATGTTCACCCTGTACAAGGCTAGAGGCCCACTCGAGTTAGAGGGTTACATAGTAAGAAGCACAGCTTATGAAGTTATGTGTGGAAGATTAACCCTAGACTTGAACTGGTTGATATTGTATTGATCGATGAAGAAACTTCTTGGGAGTCGATTCCACAAGACAGTGATTCGTAGTAAGAAGCTGCTTGAGTGGAACTTACATCTCACCAAAGAAATACGAAAGACGTCTTAGCTGTAAAAGTCATCAGAGGTAGAACTAAGGAGTCTAGTTCATCTAAACAGTTTCCATGCGATGTCTTGTCTGTGAGAAAAAGGGTCATAAGGTAGAAAATAATTCGTCACTTACAAGGACGTGGAAACGCTTTTGGACTCTATTGAAAGTGAAAAGTGAAGACTGAGCATCTCCTCTCCATATATGACTGCAATCCTCCTTTTTCGGACTGATCTGGATTTTGTAAAGGTAGAGCATAGCGGGAAGATTCAGCTGGAACCGTACAGGAAACCGACCATTTTTCCAGCATATTTAGCGATGGATCGTATGTACGAGTTCCACTTGAGGTTTGGGTTGAGTTTAAGTCCCAATAAACATTCAAGGCACGGGCTCTCGCTGAGGGAACTTCTGTTCATCAGGATTGGCTTAAGTTCTGAGTCCGATCGGCGATGGTGGAAGGTCACTAGTTAGGTTTTTGAGGCATCGAATGTGACCAGCCAGTTTTTCCCACACTGAGCTCTCTCAAAGAGATCAGCTACCAAACTCTGGTCATCGGGGATGAATGGATCAAGAGATGAATATCTAAAATTAAGTAAATTATTTATTCATTCATTAATGGTTAATTGTTAAATTGCGTTATTGTTATTTACTACTATGTTTAGCTTAGTCTGGCAGAAGGCAACACGTATAGGGAAGACAGTGAGGATCGAACTCGGTACTCTGTAGTAATATTCAACCAGACTAGCACGTTAACCACTCTTTCACGTCAAGGCTTCCTTGAGGAAAAAATCTAGTTAAATATTTTGTGCATAAGAATACAAATTTAAACGGAATCAAGTGGGTAGAAGTTTTTACTCGTATTTTCTTTCAACCTAATTTAGTTGCTTTTCATTGCAACTTTACTTAGGACGTCATTTTACAGCTGAGAGTAGAAATCACAGCGAAAAATAATCTCTGAGACACGAAACCACGCCCATTTTAACATAGACCGGTCTGCTTAAGGTCTTACCAAACGAGCTATGAGAATTTTCTTTAGGTGGCATATTTTTTATTTTATCTTTTTAAGAAGATAGTTTAGTTTTATAAATAAATTTTGGACATATATCAGCGCATAAAATAAAGTACATATCAAATGAATTGTAGAATATATGCAGACTTACTTTTATTGGTTTTCTCAATCGATGCCATTTTACCAATCGCATTTGCACACTTCGTGTTTCTATGTCATATTTTGGTAACTCAGGCAATATTTCAGATTTATTATATAGATATACTAATGCAATTGCACATTTAATAGACTGCCGTAGAGTGCATTGCGAAAAACACTTCGTACGACACTTTTTATAACGATATTCGTTTTACTGGGGTCTAGAATCAAAAGGAATAATTCCAATGAATTGTAAAAAGTGTGATGTTACTATTTATATATAAATTGTGTACAATAAAGATACTACATTGTGATCAGAATATATATCATCTGGCGGTTGGTATTTGTCTGTTCGGCTGTATGGACCTTTGGGAGTTAGTTCATATATATCAAGTGAGGCATAAGATTTACCCATTATTTAAACATAAGCTGAAACATACCTATTCGTAAAAAGAATTTCACTTTTTTCATAAGACTTCTTAACAGCCTTTTTGTCGCATTGAAAATAACTGGTACGAGTAATTGGGAGGTAATAAAACAGATGAACGTTTCAGGAAAACGTTTTAATCGGTGGAAAAAAGTTTTCAGAAGAAACCGTTTAGTTCGTACCAGGAGAATCACCGAATTCGGTAAGAAGAGATGAAGAGAAATCCAGGAAGATGCATCAGGAAGATGGCAAAAGAGCTGGATATTTCGAATAGGTTGCTAAGGACGATTGTGAAAGTATATTCAGAGCTAAAACCAGAAAATATTCAACGACGAGAGATCCAAGGAAATATTGCTTGGCAGATGAGAAACAATCTTTGGTATTTCTCTAATGTTTAAAGTTCTGAAATGTAGTGTTTTAACTATTATACATTTTTTTTTCGAATTATTCTATTCATTTTTAATCATTTTAATATATTTCAGTCGATAGATTCTTTGACCTTCCCAAGGTGTTTGTTGCTTTCAGTCGCCTTATTTTACTAAATGACTTTTAAAGTTCACCGGACGCTACATAGACCTGGTGTAAACCAAATAATAAATTGATGGAAACGTTGTATTGAAGTTAACAATAATTAAGTTTAACAATTTGAAAATATGCTGAATTATGAAGAAATTATTTTGTTTCTGTTTTCCAGAAAGAAAACGATCCAAAGAAAAGAGAAATATTAATGATGGAATACACAAAGCAGAAGGTCAGTATTTCTCGCTTCATTTACCAATTCAAGAAGTAAAAATTAAAATGGCTATTTAAAGTTCCTGAAATAAGAATATCCAGCTTATGAATAACTTGTACTGCCATAAAATAAATAAAAAAAACATTCGAAATTTGAGTTCCTTTGAATGGTTTTTAATGATAAACTCATGCATTACTTTGTGACGCTCATGAAAGCATTGAACTAGGCACCTCCCCTATTTCAGCATAAATTTTCGATACCTGAAGTTTAAAATGAATTTTTAAAAATGAAAAAACATTCTTGAAGATTTCATTTTAGCTTTAATTGAAAGCTAAATGATTAAATTTATTATTTCTAGTAAGTAAAATATTCTGGTGTACATCAGACAGAAATTATATACATTGGAATGTCAAATTTAATTTCGATTTCTTAAAATTCTTAAAAGCGGCCATTTTCTTAATGTTAAGAAATTTGTAAACAAAAAAATTATCGATTTTAAATTTTTTCAAAACAAAAAAAATTTCTGAAACGTTATTTGAGTAAAATTAGAAAATTTAAAGTTAAATTAATCTGATTTAAAATAAATATTACTAACTTATAGCATAAAGAAATAATAAAAAATTCTGGAAAATAGGTTTTTTGCGAAATTACATGAACTTAAGTAAATGGAGGGGTAACATATGTAAAAAAAATATTATTTACCAAAATTTTCTAAAAAGAAAAATTCAAAAATAATTTCATTCATTTGTGAACAAGTCCTGAAAATTTCATTAAAATCGGACAATTATTTGATTTTTACAAGAATTTCCAAATCAATGTGTTTTCAACGGAAAAAAGCGCAAAAAAGTCAATGTTAGTATTATACCACCGCGATGACGTAATCAAAACGAGATTTTAACTAAAATTTCGAACATTTTAGAAAAGGTTAAACTATTTCCAAAAATAATTAAAAAATACTTTGGTCTTTCATCTTAATAATAACGTAAACATTTTGGCAATAATACTTTATTTAGTTTGTGGCCTTTTTCATTACGCTATGCTATTTTCCCGCGAAAAAGTGGAGGTGCCTACATTGTACCCTTCAAGCGGTTGGTCGACTCGTGGAAGGTGAACGACGTCCGCCATATTAAATTGGATCACGCGGACTGTATTTGGATTCATTCTTTTTTTTATTTATCCTTGTAAATATGCTTCTAATGTGTAAACTTAGTGCATCAAAGAAAAGTAGTCACGACTGACAATAAAACTGAAATAATAAAACGATCGGAAATATTCGGAACAATTTGAAATGATAAGTGAGAATAACGGATCTTGTAAACAATTCTGCTTCAATGGAATCTTTACAAAGTAATGCGCAGTGGTTTATATATTGAAAACGAAAGTTTATTATATTTTATTATGTTTTTCAAGAAAGTTTACTGCATTCAAAAGGATTTCATAAGTCTTTTACTTGACTAGAAAGGTAAAATATTTACCCAATATTTAGACAAACATTTAACTAAGCGACGTCGAATATGAACTCGATGAATCTGGTCCTACTCACCTACAAATTTGATATAATCATAATTAGGAGCACCTGTTTAGGGCTGGGTTCTGGTTCCTTCTAAAGTCTTTTCCTTCTCTTTTACTCACAGTAGCTAGTTGCATCTTAGTGGCGTTATGGCCTTGCTTCAGGTGAATTGATTAGAAAAGATTCCCAAAAGTCTTGCTTGTAACCTGGAAACATTTACTTTTCCATTTAATGGCATCGTTGTGGAAGCTTTTGTCATTTTAAGTTCTTTTACTTGGATGTATATTTAACAAGTTGAATAAATTGTTTCTTGAAATAAAATATCACTTCAATAAGTCAAAGTTTCAACAGTTCATTAAAATTACTTCTTCTCACAGACATTCTCTCTCGCACACACGTCGAATGAATTTTAAGATATTTTATATGCCCGCTTGATAGCGTCACGGTTACCAGCAAAGAAAACGAATTTGGCGAATCGACTTGTTTTTTGTGATTTGATCTATCGTCAGATATCTTAACAAAATATCTCTTCGCTGCAAATATAATAGCCTTCTATTTCTGTTTTTCATTTTCCCTATGAAAGTAAGGGGGTTATGATCTGTGTAAACTAGAATAGGTTCCTGAGATGTGGATACGTAAACTCCAAAATGTTGTAAGCTCAATAAGAGAACTAATGTTTCTTTTTCTACAGTTCAGTCGTTTTTCTGATGGGTATTGAATTTTCTGAAAAAATATTTAACAGAGTGTTCCATACTATTTCGGTCCACCTGAAATAGGTCTGCGCCAATTCCGTGGTCGCTGGCGTCCACAGCTAAGCTAAACGAACTTGTAAACTCAGGAGCTTTTAATTCAGGATAAGAACATAGCAAACTTTGATTTTGTCAAAAGCTTGCTGACAGTTTAGAGACCATTTAAACTTGCGTCCCTTCTTAAGGAGGTTAGTATGAGGGGTGGATATGTCTGAAATATTTCGACAAAATCTATAGTATCCAGTCATACCCCAAAATCTTCTCAGGGTTTTAACATTCGTGGGGGCTGGGTACTCGATAGTGGTTTGGATTTTGGCATCTACTGAGGTTATTTGACCACATCCTACTACATATCCTAAATAAATGACTTTGACTCTGCAAAACTCGTTCTTGGACAGATTTACGATGAGATTAGCTTTCCTCAACCGAGTGAATACTTCTTGAAGGGTTCTTAAATGTTCTTCCCAGGAATAATTGTACACAACAATGTCGTCTATATAAGTGCCTACATTTGACTAGTCTCCCAAGCAACGGTTCATTATCCATTGGAATGTAGCTTGTGAGTTCTTCATTCCGAAGTAATGACACACTATTGGTAGAGGTCATCGGGGATCACAAAAGCTGAGACTTCTTTTGCGCGGTCGGCTGACAGCACGCACCAGTATCCCTTTAAGATATCTAACTTCGTGATGTTGGTAGACCCTCCGAGCTTATCAATGCAATAGTCTATCCGGGGGATGGGATAAAAATCTGTTTTAGTAATGACATTTACCTTCCAGTAGTCGGTGCAGAATCTCACTGACCCGTCTGGTTTGTCGATCATTACACATAGTGAGGACCAATCACTCATGCCTGAGTTCTGCGTTTCCTACCTCTACATCGTGGGAAATTGTTAGTTTGTCGAGGGACGTCAGGGAATAAGTCTTGGAAAATTTCTATAAGGGTGTGTCGAAGATTTCCTTCCTTCAGGAATTGCATGTGCCAACTTCCTGTCCAAATCGGCAAGTATTTCTGAATTGCACAAAGCGGCGGGGTGTTTATTTATCATTTCAATTTCTTCAGGAGGTCTAAACTTATACTTAGATTTTGGGTATTAATCACAGGTACTGAACCATCACTATTTCGGTCGTAATATGGCTTTAATATATTTATATGACTTAACTGCGTCGGCTTTCGGCGGTCAGGCGTTTGCACGACATAACCGGTGTCACCTACTTTATCCACTATCTTGTAAGGGACATGGAATTTGGTTTTAAGTGGGTTTCCGGGTGTTGGTAAGAACACGAAGACTTGGTCACCATTGTGACTTCGTTTGACTGCATTCTGATCATATCTTTGTTTCATTTTGCACTGGGAGTATCTAAGGTTTTCCCGTGATAATCTCGTACGGAAACGAGTAACGTATTCTGATAAGATTTCGATGGCTGAATTTTCTTATATCCAGTCTTCCCTTAATATTTTCAATGGCCGCGGACCGAATGTCCAAATCCAAATTCGGACTAAATCCAGTCGACTCCTGCAAGGCCTCTCTAGCAGCGAACATTACAAACAGTACACCCTTGTCCCAGTCCTTTTGATTTTCTAAGCAAAATGTTCGACTCATGTTTTTGAGCATGGATTGAAATTGCTCCAACGCCGCTGGGACTGTGGATGGGACGTTTTCGAGTGAACGGATTTCACGTTGTGAGTTTCCAATAATTGTTGAAATAACTCGGATGTAAAATTGGTTCCCTGGCCAGTTTATATTATCCGGGGTAACCCAAACATGGCGAAGAACTGAATTAAAGACTTAGCCACTTACTTGGCCGAAATGATCCTGATGGGTATAGCTTTCCGGAATCATGTGGAAGCACACATCATGAATACTAAGTATTGATCCCTTTTTGTTGTTTTAGGCATTGGTTCACTGGGACTCGATGGAATGGTTCCTCAAATGTGGGATGGGGTATAATGGGGTCAAAGGAATTTTTCGTCTTTGCCTGCCCACTACTTGGCAAGGGTTACATGTTCGGGAATATTTGGCCATATTACGTTTGATTCCTGGCCAATAATAATATCTGCTAATTTTGTTATAGGTTTTGGCAACACCTAGATAGCCGCCTAAAGAGATCTCGTAGGTTGTCTTGAGCACTTTAGCCCTATACGGTCTTGGTAAGATTAGTTACCGAATCTTGGACCACTCCTCGGATGCAGGAATTTGAGGAGGTCGCCATTTCCACATTAGGATATTGTCTTGGAGAAAATATCCCGTGGGGATTTTATCTAGTTCCTCCTTGGGTAATTAATAATTAATTAAAGTATTTATTTCAGGATCTAATCTCTGCTCTGTGCCGAGAAACTCCCTACTCACTGGGATTTTTGAAAAAATTATAATTCTATGTTCAACTGTATTTATAAGTCCTGGGGAATTATCTGGCGTATCCTTCTCAGAGTTTAAAAATATCTGGGACAAATTGAGGATCTTTCGTCCAGGTATATTTAATGTCATCTGGAACGCAGCGCTTAAATTCTCCCGCTAGTACTAATTGCTTTAATTTCTCATGACTGGATTCTACATTTTTAGAAGAACTCCATCGGTTGAAAAATAGTTCTTTCTGTCGAAAGAATTCTACATAAGTTTCTCTATCATTTTTTCTATAAACTCGAAATTTCTGTCGTTATGTCTCGGTTACTAGTTTGTATGTCTTTAAAACGGCTGCCTTTTTACGACTTCATAGTCTGCACTATCTTCGATAGACAAAACGGCATAAGCTTCTTGGGCTTTACCCTTTAATGCTGTCTGGAGTAGTGTGGTCCATGCATCTAATGGCTAACTTAAATTTGGATGCTACTTTCTCGAATTGTAGGAGGCATTTATCGATATCTTCACCTCTAAACGGTGGCACTAACTGCACTTGCTTAGTTAAATCAGACCCATTTTGTCTTTGCACTTTTCTGTTATCTATTTCACAGATTTGGGTTTATTGTGTTATTCTAGCTATTTCAACTTTCGTGTTAATTTTAGCCTTTTTCTATCCTTTTACTAGTTTTAATCTTGGCCTTCTCGATTTCCACCTGGTCTTGTGAAAGCTCGGATGTTTCTCTCGAGAACTGCGATAACACATCGTCATCGACAAATACTTTTCTCGACCATGTGTTCTGCTATAATTTTTACTGTGTTTTTTTTCTGTATGATCTTCTTACCTCTAAGTCTAGTTTGTTTCCAACTACTATTTTAATCTCAGCAATCCTTCTACGGAGGGAGATGTTATAAACTTCTCTATATTTGCCATTTCTGCCTATCAACTACCGGTGTTCACATTTCCGCTTGGGTAGATGAATGATCAAATTTATATAAAGGAAAGAAGTCCCAGACGAGTGCACCAACTATTACGTACTACCCTCTTTTACTGTTATGGTAGTAGTGGGAGGCACAGAAACATAATATAAAATCAGGAATTCTTTTACCAATGGTCTTTTCCTGATTGATCAAACACGAGCGAGATAAATGGAATCAACGAACAAACAAGGTAGGTGACAAACAAAAATATAGGGAAAACAAATAAACATTTTATTACTCAAATATACAAATGGAGATGAAATATGTTGGGGTATATTAAAAGATGAAAGACGCGGCAAAACAAAACAATGAGACAAAAATAAATATTACGGGACAAGACAATGGTGGGGAGAACTTATCTTTTCAGTAAGGTAAATATTATATTTGTAAACGACCTTATGCTAAACTTGCATGAAATTACAAATGACAAAAAGGCAAAATGAGCAAAGATAAAACAGGCAATAGAAACAAAGGACTGTTATTTGAAAAAATCTTTATTTTCCTTTTTGCTTCCTTTTCTTTTAGTGTCTCTTATGTTTGTCTATTTTTACATTTCTTTTTATCTTTTCTTTATTCTCTTCTTCTTGCTGGGTAGAAAGTTTATATGTGAAATGGGTTTCTTTTTGGTTTCCTTTTTTCTTTTTCGTCTTGTCCAGGGGTTGAGTGAAGAATAAGTTGAATCTTTCTTTGTTTTGTTGTATCTGCTTTTTTTAGCACGCTGGAGTTTGATTTCTTTGAATCAATACTTTACTGAATCTTTTCAGCTCAGAAACCTTAATAGATTTCTTTCAATTCCGCACATTCAAATTTATAGCAGATCATAGCAAGTATAGCTGGACGTCCATTCAGTTTAAACTCTGAAGAGGGACTGACTTGGTGGCTGTCTTTATTTTCGCGTCTAGATTTTGGCCCGTGACCCATGACTTCCAAATCTAGTGTTGATTTTAGAATAAAGTAAGATGAGAGCCCGTAACAATGTATATATATATATATATATATGAAAAAGTTATCCCCAAATTCTGATGTTCAGTCATTTGATCAAATTTTGGCAAATGAATCACACCAAGAACTTTTCTGTACTCATTTTTGGGTAGTGACACTTCTCCAGAAACCCTTCTATTTAGAATCAGGACTATTCAATCAAAATACAAAGAGCATACTGGATAATGCAAATATGTTGAAATCATCGTGTATACTGAAGTATAAGCTGTAGATTTAAAATAACATGCTGTGGTTAGATGGTAATTAATAGCCACAATAGACGTATGTCGTAAATAATAATGTTAAGACAGTTGATACACTAGAAAGTGTGTAAACGACTGCGACTTGATCATGCAAACGAGTGATATATGCACAGACCAGAAGGCGTTCAAGAAATACAAAATATTCTCTGGGACCTTGAAATTCATTATCCAATCCAGGTTAGATGCCCAGATCTAATTTTTATCAACAACAATAAAAAACATTCACCAGATCGTGAGTGTTGCTGTTTCAGAGTCAAATTGAAAACAAATGAAAAGCTGAAAAATATATGGATTTTAAGAGAGAAGTAAAACA